>PVHP010048159.1:0-12648 GCA_004024765.1 Zapus hudsonius | reverse complement strand
TCTCTCTCTCTCTCTCTCTCTCTCTCTCTCTCTCTCTCTCTCTCTCTCTCTCTTCTCAAATAAGTAATAATTTTTTTAAAAAAATCTTCCAACACACTGCCTTCACTGTGGAAGCTTGATTAACCAGAGGCTATGATCCCGCAGCCTCTGACACAAAGAGACAGAATGACCACTGAGTGGCGACCTTATTTCATTCTTGGCCTGTTGAAGCAACTCAGCCAGGCCATGGCCAGAGCAGGTGCCTAGACCTATCAGATGGCCCCAGCCTCATCTCAGGTTGGCCTCAAACTCACAGCGATCCTCCTACCTCGGGCTCCCAAGTGCTGGGATTAAAGGCAGGTGTCACCATGCCCAGCTTCCCATCCTCGTGAGGCTGTCATTTCCATAAAGGCCTCCTGGGGGAACACTGAGCAAGGTGCCCCAGGCTATGATCTCAGTCACCCTAAAGTCCATGGAGGACAGAGGACAAGGAATTGAATGGGAGCCCACTGGAGTTCACTTGCAGGACCAGAAGGTCCTGGCTTGCTCATTCCTCTCTCTCTCTTTCTCTCTCTCTCTCTCCCTCTCTTTCTCTTTCTCTCTCCCTCTCTCCCTCCCTCTGCTTGCAAATAATATTTTATAAAAAGTAAGGAGCATGCCTTTAATCCCAGCATTCAAGAGAAAGAGGTAGGAGAATCACCTTGAGTTTGAGGCCAACCAGGGACTATGGAGTGAATCCCAGGTCAGCCTGGACTAGAGTAAGACACTACCTCAAATAAAATTAAATTAAAATAAAATAAAAAGGAAAAGTTACAGACTAGTGGCTGGTGTGGAATATTTGTTTATTTGTTTCTTAGAAGCACCCCAGGTACTTGAGGTAGAAATTTCCAGAACTCTGAGCCTCTTGCTAACTCCTTCCTGTGTCATTCTGCATAGCCCAACGCCACCACCATTGGTCAGCGCTGGCAAAAGCCATTAAAACCAATACATAAAGGTAAAATAGGGCATTATGGAATTAGAGGGTTTATTTCCTTCCTAAATAAATGTCACTGGAACAAATTGTTCCCATGAGCAGCCTTATTGTTTACGGATTTCTTGGCTGCTTGTCTCCCTCTGTGTTGGTGACAATGATCAATAATTGTCTGAAAAAAATCAGGGGGTAACAAAAAGGACTGTTCACGTATGAAAGGTGGCCTCGCACAGGTGCGGGCCCCTGCCGCTAATATTCAGGATAGATTTGGAGAATTAATGGAAACTCAGAGAAAGGGGCCAGTGGACCTGTGCAGGAACCCTAGTCTCCTGGAGCCAGACCAACCCCAGCAGAGCCTGCCTCGTGTGTGGGCATCTGTGTGTCTGCCAGTGTGTGTTCTATCCCTGCCACAGAAAGATGGAGAATTGGGACTTCACTTGGTTAATACTTGCTTCCCCACTAGGGATGGTGGACAAGTGCTCCAGGCCCTGCTGAGGCAGTTGGGAGGTAAAACTCCAAAGTTTTACCCAGAGTAAAAGTGGGGAATGTCTCCACTTTACTAGAAGTCAGAGAATGGCCCAGCTTCTCCTGATCTCTTGCTGCCCAAAGGAATTCCCTGGATCTGTTTTTCCATAAGCTCAATTAGGGTCCCTCTCTAAGAAAGAGTTCCCTTTCCTATAATTAAGATTCCTGGCAGGATGAAGCCTGAACCTGGCATAGCTCTGCCCCCGTTCAGAACCGATAAATGAGCCCATTTTGGGTCTCTGGGTGGGCTTTCCCCCCATCTGCCTTCTCCTAGGCAGGAGCTCTCTGTACTCTCTCTCTCCTTTTCTTGTTTGTGTTTGAGGTAGGGTCTCACTCTAGCCCAGGCTGACCTGGAACTCCCAAGCTGGTCTTGAACTTGCAGCAATCCTCCTGCCTCTGCCTCCTGAGTACTGGGATCAAAGGTGTGCACCACCACGCCTGGCTCCTTTTCGATCTAATAAAATTTCTCTAAACCTTACCCTTTGCTATGTGAATTTAAATTCTTTGAATCCATAAGACAAGAAGACATTCCAGGATTACGTGTGTGCTGGTGCATTAGCGTGTAGGCAAAGGAATCCCAAACCCCTGTACCCCTGTCCCTGAAGAGGGAGGGCGGCCTCTGGAAGGACGACTCCACCACCAGTATGAGTAGAAGAGAGGAGATTTATTCTTGAACCAGGGGACGGAAGCCAAGATGACTCTCAAAGAACTGTGGCTCTCAACCTAATTTATAGACTCTTTATCAAGGCAAAAGTGAAGCAGGCAAGCAAAGGGAACTTTCCAGAAGAGGATTGTATAGTTAACATCTCCAAGTCGAGGTCAGTGGGGGTGGGGGGAGGTGGGGGAAATTTTAAACAATTTCAAAACCTTTTTAAAATTCTGAATATCTGCTATTGTGTAGTCAGGCAACTAGCCAAGCAGCCTCTCCCCCCACCACCCCCTCCCCAGTCCTTTCTGGGACTTTCCAGTCCATGGGCCACAGAAGAGGCTGGATGCACTTTAACACTGAACAGTGACGTTTCACAAGCCTCAGGTCAGCTCCCAAGCGGTCTGCACTTACAGTGAATCAATCGATCAATACTTCACATTCAGTCTTTCCTACTACACCTCAAGAGAGGCTTGGCTCATCCAGTCCACCTTAGCCTGAAAAGTGCCTGTGTATAGGGGACTCCAGGAACCAGGAGGAAGTTGACATCCTGAATCCTTCAGGGCCCTTGCGAAATGGCACAGGCTAGAGACACAGCTCAGTGATAAAGCACTTGCCTGTCATGCTCAAAGGCCTGAGTTTAAGCCAGCGTTGTGGAAAAAGTAAATAACTATCAAAGCATGCTGCTCGCTTCTTTTTGCTAGGTCTGGTGGTACATGTCTGTAATCCCAGCGCTCAGGAGATGAAGGCAGGAAGATCGGGAGGTCAAGCCCATGCTCAGCTACATAGTGAGTTTGAAGTCAGCCTGGACTACATGAGACATTTTTAAAAAGTGGGGCTGGAAAGATGGCTCAGCAGTTAAAGGAGTTTGCTTGCAAAGCCTCACAGCTCAGTACCCAGGTAAAGCCAGATGCACAGAGTGGTGCATGCATTTGGAGTTCGTTTGCAGTGGCAAGAGACCCTGGTGTGTCCATTCTCCCATTCTCTGTCTCTGTCTCTCTCTCTGTCTCTCTCTCTCAAGTAGATAAATATTTTTAAATGTCACAACATGGGCTGGTGTTTTGTATGCCCATGGCCCTGGGTTCAATTCCTGCCACTGTGAAAAATGAAAAAGTGAACAGCCAGGCATGATGGCGCACGCCTTTAATCCCAGCACTGGGGAGGCAGAGGTAGGAGGATCGCCATGAGTTCGAGGCCACCCTGAGACTACACAGTGAATTCCAGGTCAGCCTGGGCTACAGTGAGACCCTACCTCGAAAACGAAAAGGAAGGAGAAGAAAAGAAATATGAAAAAGTGAAAGAACAAAGATGGCTCGGCGTTTGGGGCACTTGCTTGCAAAGCCTAATGACCTGGGTTTGGTTCCCCAACGCCCACGTAAAGCCAGATGCACAGAGTGGTGCATGCATATGGAGTTCATTTGCAGTGGCTGGAGTCTCTGGCAACCCCATTCTCCCCCCCTCCTTGCAAGTAAATTTTAAAAAAAAAAGAAGAGTGAAAGAAATGTCAAAGGCAAGCAGACTGTGGCACCGGGGCTCCACAGACGGGCAAACATCCTGATGGGAACGGTGCCCAGGAAGAATGGGAGCAGGAAGCAGGAGCCAGAGGGCTCTGCAAACACGGGGACCAGGCGGTGCAGTCAGGCCCGTAAAGCCCTTCCAGGCAGGTGAGCTTGCTGCTGGCATCACCCTCGTTTTACGAGAGGGACAGCTTGAGACCAGAGACGTGTACCCATTGTCACACAGCCACAAACCAGGTCTTCTGACCCCCCAATACTCTTTCCCAACTTCACTGGCTTCCTGCTGCCTGACCTTCCATAACCAGAATGTCATGCAGTAGCCAGCGCTTTGGCCCCTCTGGTAGGTGAGGTCTACACCTGGAGGGGACCCATCGGGTGGCCCCACAGCCCAGATTTGCAGACATCTCCAGGGAATAGAGCCTCTCTCTCAACTTCCATAACCCCATCTCAGCGAAGTCTCAGATTGCCTTCGCTTGGGTAGCCTGCTCGGCTTGGAAGCCAAAACGAATGACCAAGGAATTCAGAAAGCTCTAATTGAGGGTGAAAAGATGGCTCAGAGAGGCAAGTGCTCGACACACATGTGTGAGGGCCTGAGTTTGGATACTCAGCAGTCACATAAAAGCCAGACAAGGTGGCTCTTGCTGGCTGGCTGAATCAGTGAGCTCCAGGTTCAGTGAGAGACCCTGTCTCAAAGAACAAGGTGGTGGCGAGACATGAGAATCCACACCTTCAATCCCAGCACTCAGGAGGCAGAAGTAAGATGGCCATGAGTTCGAGGCCACCCTGAGACGACATAGTGAATTCCAGGTCAGTCTGAACTAGAGCAAAACCCTACCTTTTTTTAAAAAAAAAAAAATAATAATATGGAGACTGATTGAGGAGACACCCAATGCCAACCTCTGGCCTTCATATCCATCCACATAGGTGCATGTCACACACACAAATGCACAAGCTCTGATTGGTCAGCCCCGTGTGACAGGTTGATGTGCTATGTTGGATATGACTATCCGGAACTGCATGTGGACTTTTTGGAAGTCCACCAAGATTACCTGTGTGGCCTTAAACAGGTCACATGACCTCTCTGTACTTCTCTATCTGGTGGTTTAATCAACCTAAACTTCCAAGCCCGGCAGAACTCCAATCTGTCAGCAATTATTTACTGAATTCTTCCTCAAGGCTCTGTATAGTGAGGCCTCCAGGACACAGGCCTGCTGGGAAAAGAAAGCCTTTGATCTGCAAACAGAAATCAGATGGGGAAGGGGCAGGACAGATGGAGAGACCAGAGACAGTGCTGTGGTCAATGGCTCCGTGTTCCCAGGTGAACACATCCCACCCACAGCCCGACCAGTGACCTGCGCAGCCAGGCTGCAGGAGCAGTGACAGGACCTTACTGCTGCGGCTGTAACCTGAATAACAGGTTGTGACAATCTGCAGCTGGGACAAGAGGAGAGAAACTATTCAGCAGGTTTGATAAACAGAGAATTCTTGCCCAAACCCGTGTGACGTGTTCCTGGTGTCATTCCTCTCCCCGCCCCCCAGCAGGCCAGTGCTCTGGGCTCTGGCTCCAGGAACACCCGCCGTCCCAGGGAGCAGATTGGGGACTCAGAAGACCAGAGAGCTCTTGAGATGCCAGGTGGGCAGCCAGGGACTCAGGCTAGAGGGACGTCTGGGTGGAGAGCAGCCGGGAAGGACTGGCCCTGCTCCTGAGGCGAGAGCCAGAGGGCTCACAGGTGCTCCTCTGTCTTCTCTGGGCTCTGCTGCACCTGGACACATGGGCCACACTCCTTGCTCTTGCCTCATTCTCTGCCCCTTGCTGTATTCTTTCCGTCTCTTTAAAAAAAAGAAACTGAAGTCTCTCTCTTTTTCCCACCCCTGACCCTGGTGACGTTATTTCTCTGTCACTTAGCTCACTCTGTGACTGTCACTATCTGCCCAGCCCTGGTCCTTCCCTTCCATCCTCACGCACACACATTTGGGACACCCTAGGATGTGCCTAGAAGCCCCAAGACCATAGGTCATGTCCTGAACGCCTGCCTAACTGCTCATGTGACTTTCAGGGACCTTTCAGGGAAGTCAGAGTTTATTTTTATTTTTATTATTATTATTTTGGTTTTTCATGGTAGGGTCTTGCTCTGGCCCAGGCTGACCTGGAACTCACTCTGTAGTCTCAGGCTGATCTTGAACTCACATTGATCCCCTCCCTCTGCCTCCTGAGTGCTGGGATCAAAGGTGTTCGCCACCACACCTTGCTGGAAGTCAGAGTTCTGTCAACAATGTCTTTCTTCAGGTTAGAGTCAGGTTACAGCTCAGACTTGTGACCTGGGAGACCTCTTCGAGGAGAAAGAGCGATGATGGGGGTTTCTCACTGAAAGTCCTTTCACTGGGAAGGGCAGACTCAGCCTGAGTGCCAGGCTCAGAGGGGAGGGAAGCTGGAGACACCTTCCCAGGAGCAGATGGATGTTCAGGACTGTGGGGATGACAATGACATCCAGCACTCACATTTCAGACCACAATCTTCTCTTGACAGTTGGACCTTGGAGCCAAGTCCATTGTGATAGATTCTTAAGAAAAAGAAGGTTCTAGATGGGAGTTGGTGGGAAGAGTCATGGACGTAAAGTCTAAGAGGTTTCAAACTTTGGGATCCCGAGGGGAATGTTGGGGACCCGTGTTCAAATCCTGACCCTCACTCTCACCTGCTAAGTGATGTTTGGTTTAACCATGCACCCCTAAAATAAGATGGTGTATACAGAGCACCCAGAATGAGCTCGCTTATAACATGAGAGTTCAGGTTTCACCACATTTCTGCCCAACGGAGGTCACTGAGCTTCTGGTCCCAGATGTTGTGACTATATCAACATCCCTTGAGGGGAGAGGGGGAAGGAGGGAGGGCAGAAGGGAAGGAGACCAGAAGTAAAGGCACAGTAATTGAACATAGAAGTTTGAGTGAAGGAGCGAAGAGAGGGAAGGGAAAAGAGGAAAGATGGACCCCTTGTTCACAGCTAGTTGAACCCAGATGAATAGATGATAACGTTCTGCACCCTCCCTGAGCTCCGGTTCACCCTCAGATCCCAGATGCCAGCTTCCAATTCCATTTTCTTCTCTCCGTAGGTCAAGGCTGACCCCAACGTGTCCTTCATCTGACCAGGATGAGAGTGTCAGGTAGGACATGTTTAAGGCTGGGCTTCTAAAATTCCCTTTGGAGTTACTTCTGTATCATTGGTGTTGACCCATCCTGGCTCCAGAGATGGTTCGGTTTGTCTTCTCAACATGTTCCAGCAAGAATTCCAGGAGGCTTCTCCTCCTCTCTTGCCCAAAGGAATTACTTAGATCTGTTTTGCCATAAAAGACCTGAGTCCCTCTCTGGGAACTGGTCCCCTTTCCTAAAATTAAGGTTTAAGTCTGATCTTGGGATTCTTTGTTTATTTATTTGTTTGTTTGAGATAGAGTCTCATTCTAGCCCAGGCTGACCTGGCACTCACTCTGTATGTAGTCCCAGGCTGGCCTTGAACTCACGGTGATCCTCCTCCCTCCACCTCCCAAGTGCTGGGATCAAAGGCATGTGCCACCATACCAGCTGATTGTGTAATTCTGGTTGGTTAAGCTCAGCCCTAAATGTGGTATCATGGCTGCCCTCTGAGGCAGCCCTGGAATCCACCAATCAACTCTCTCTCAGACTCACCTGAGCCTGAGGGTAGAGCCCACCACGACAAGATTATAAGTAGATGCTTACCAGGTGGGCACAGCCTCATTTTTTGGCTGTTCATCTCTCTCGAACTTCCAGGTCCCTGCTCTGGGGTCCCAGCTGAGCTGAGATGGGAAGGGAAGACCCTCCTCCTTCCACATGGCAGGAAATCTCTGTACTTCCTCCTCGTTCCTTAATCTAACCAACTCTCTCTAAGTCTTAAAAAAAGAATTTCAGGTGGAAGTTATCCGGGGAACCTGGGAGGTGGAGACAGCAGCTAGTGGCCTCTGGGTTGGAGGACAGGAGCGACTGCAGCCCAGTGTGGCCCCGGGTGGCTGATCCCAGGGTTTGTCCAGTTTAGAAACATCTGGCTCTCACCCTGAACCAGGGACCAGCCTCACCGAGGGCTGTTCCAGGGCCCCTCAGGAAAGCAGAGGTCTGCAGAGCACACCCTCACACTGGACCCCTTTGACTAGGCAGAGAAGTGGGAGAACCCAACATAAGATTATAAAGGGAGTTTGGGGGCTCCTTGGCCAATAGGCCAAGGCACCAACAAACTTAGGGTACCTTGGGTTCTTGTGTTATGAAGTTAAACTATTTCAATCCATTGAAAGTGTAAGACTTAGAGAAACTTTATTAGATGAAAAGAAGAAAAGATTTTTTTTCTTTTTTTTCTCTCCTCTCCAAGAAAAGATTTTTCAAAAAGTACACAGAGCTCCTGCAATGGGGAAGGCAAGAGGGGATTGGGAATAGGGGGGTTCCTTCCAGCCCAGAAGGGCTGAGGGGAGGAGGGACTCACCAGAGCAGTGACCTGGAAGTTCAGGAAAGGTGAAATGTCAAATAGAAGCCGACCCACCTGGTAAGCATTTATTTATTTATTTATTTGTTTGTTTGTTTATTTATTTATTTATTTTGAGGTGGGGTCTCACTCTAGCCCAGGCTGCCCTGGCACTGACTCTATAGTTCCAGGCTGGCCTCGAACTCACAGTGATCCTCTTACTCTGCCTCCTGAATGCTGGGATCAAAGGCATGCACCACCACTAAAAGATCTATTTATAATCTTTTTATTTTACACTTTTTTATTTATTTGCAAGGGAGAGAGGGAGAGAGAGAGAGAGAGAATGGGCACACCAGGGCCTCCAGCCACTGCAAACAAACTCCAGATGCATGTGTCACTTTGTGCATCTGGCTTTATGTGGGTACTGGGGAATCGAACACAGGTCGTTAGGCTTTGCAGGCAAGCACCTTAGTGGCTGAGCCATCTCTCCAACATATATATATAGATATATAAATATATATATATATATATATATATATAGATAGATGTAGATATATTTGAGGCAGGGTGTGCACCACCACGCTAGCTCAGTTTATAATCTTACTGTGGTGGGCTTTACCCTCAGGCTCAGGTGAGCCTGAGAGACAGATGATTGGTCTGGGCTCAGGAAGGGGTCAGCACACCTGGGTGGGGGTGAGAGGGAGCTGATTGGATAAGACTGGATCCGACACTGAATTCCAGTTCTGCTGGAGCAGGTGATGTTACATCTTTTGTTTCCCCCTAACTGGCTACCTGACTAGTTCTCCCTCAAGATGCTCACCCTCCCTTGTGCTCCCAAGCAACTGGGAGCAGGCAGGAGCACTCAATTAGGAGTCAGCTTCCATCCCTGGGCTCTTATAACACTTCTGTCAAGTGGTGATGGGGACGCCTCAGTTTCCTCATCTGTGAAATGGCCATAGCGGATGTTATCAATCACACTGGCTTAAATAGGAGAGTGAACTGAGACACTGTATTTTTAACATCTTTTGTTTGTTTTTTATGAAGTAGGGTCTAACCCAGGCTAACCTGGAATTCACTATGTATTCTCAGGCTGGCCTCAGACCCACAGCCATCCTCCTACCTCTGCCTCCTGAGTGCTGGGATTAAAAGCATGTACCACCACTGTGCCCAGTTGATTTTGAAAAATATTTTTATTTATTTATTTGCAAGCAGAGAGAGACAGAGAAAGAATGGGCACACCAGGGCCTCCAGCCACTGCAAATGAACTCCAGATGCATGCACCACTTTGTGCATCTGTCTTTATGTGGGTGCTGGGGAATTGAACTCAGGTTGTTAGGTTTTTGCAGGCAAGTGCCTTAACCGCTGCGCCATCTCTCCAGCCCCTTATTTTAACTTTCTATTGACAATTTTCATACATGTACATAATGGATTTTGACCACAATCTCCTCTCATTACCCTCTGGGTCCCCTTTTCCATCCCCCCTCCACAGAACCCCCTCATTTTCCCAAGTAATCCCTCTTCTACTTTGATATCTTTGTGTGTGCCCTCCTCCAACACCCACGATAAAATGCTGGTGAGACCAGCACTGTGCAAGTCTGGAGTGTGGCAGCGCTGTCTCAATTATTGCTGAGCACTCCGTCTCACTGATCCTCAGCACTTGGACGAGATTCCCCAGTAGGTACCGCCGTTGGCAAAAATAAGCTTCTCTGACCAAGAAATATTTAGAGGGCAGTTTGATGGGTACAGTGTATCTATTTGCTAAACAACAGTAGCAGCTTCTTTGGACCAGGCATGAACTCCCTGCCATGGGTGGGCCTCAGTTCCAATCAGAGAGCAGTTGGTTGCTCCCATAACAGCCATGCCACTATTGTCTCAGTGGGCACATCTTTCCTGACTGCTGGCCAGGTGTGCAGCTTGTGGGCTCCACTGCTGGTTAAGACTGTTCATGACTTTGCTCGCTCAGTGGGCTGCAGAGCTCTTTCCAGCATCCTCACAGCTGATCAATGAAGAACCAGAGAAATGCCATCCTGGAATTAGAAATTATTTTGCAACAAAGTTCTGCTTGATTTGACCATACCTTAAACTGGCCTGGAATTTCTCTGAATGTGCTCTACCCCTCCCAAGAATTGAATCTCCCCACTTAACAACCAAAGAATGTCAAAAAGCCTAACAGAAAAAAAGTCCTTAAAGATTTGACAGAAAAAAAATTATACTAGGGGAGAGTGTCCTCCTGAGAAATGGATAGGACAAACCCAGCTGCACAGATAAGGGTTAATGTCTTAGAAGTTGCTTATACTTTGAAGAGGTTGTCTAGTTATTTTGACTCACATGGAATTTACAGCTAACTGCACTATTTCACCTCTGTAAGTCCTGCCTAACTTCATTCCTGTTTGGTAAATTCCTTATTGGAAATGTTCCAAGATTTTGGGGATAAAAGCCCCACTTTTTCCATTGTTGGCTGCTAGTCTCCTGAGCCCTGCATTTGGGTGAGACAGCCGCTGGCCAGCTCCTTTGTGCACAAATACAGCTTGCTTCAATTTGGCCTAAATTGGAGTCTGTGGTCTATTCTTTGTGTTCATAGGTTCAATGGTCAACAGGAAGGAGGCTCCCAGCTCCATTCCAGCTTGATTTCTCAGTGTCTTGTGATGTCTTCGGCAATAGGATCTTACCATCTAGCTCTGGTGGACAACCTTGACAATAGTCTGTCTTGTTTGGGGACCTCAGGATTCTCTATGATCAACTCCTGGCTTTAGGATTTTCCTGTAATGACCTATGGCTTCTGAGAGCAGTATGTGATAATGATGTATTTGAAAGCTGTTTTCTTCCTGGTCCTGGTACCAACTGGGTCTGAGTATGCAGACGGGGGTGTTACCTCTGAAATAAAATGAGACAGAGTGGACCTGCCCTCTGGTCTTTGCAAGGCAAGGGGGTGGACCCGAGCTCTTGGTGCTCTTCCTATGTGGAGGCTTTGCCCAATGGTGTTGCTGATACCCAGTGGCTTTTAGTTGATGAAAATGTGGACCATATCCTCATCTCCCCAAAGGCTAACTACTATTGATAATCATAACATCCCTCCTCTCAACAAACTATGACCTCAGTGGCGAGGGTGTTACCATGTTCACTCTGTGACTAACGGGCTCCAGCTCAGAGAAGATGAGCTCTAACCCCCAGGTCACAAGGATGCCCAAGTCCTGTTCTAGGACGCAGGAGTGCCTTTAAGAGGCTGCCATGACTGTCAGACCTTGTCTCTCGGGGAAATTCCAGGCCACATCCCAGCAGATTGTCTCTGGAAAGATTCCAGGACCATGTGCTAAATCACACAGTAGTCTGACAACGATAGTCCTACACATGGGTGCCATCTGCACCACAACAAGGGGTCTCCCAACACAGTATTACTACTGGGGTTCAGCAAGAACTTGCACATGGCCTTGCCCTCTAGCCTTCTGCCCAGGGCTGGTGCGGGGTCTCCTGGCACTCTCTCCCTTCTGGCAGGTCTGATTCGAGTCTTGGCTCTCATCTTCACCCTGGTGGCAACGTGGATCTTTCTTCGCAGTTACAACAACTTCAACAGGAGAAGCATCCGTCTGCCCCGCTGGCTGGGTGAGTGGGGCTCACCACCCGCAATCTGCAGGACGGAGCTGGGGGCTGAGAATATTCTCCCCCGAGTCCTGAGGTGACTCGGAAGCAGCCAGATCGGCAAGACGTGCACTACCTTTGAAACCCCAGCCTCTCAGGGGGGACAAGAATGCAAGATGGGGGTCCCCAGGCTGTCAGGAAAGCTGGAGTTACAGAGAATATAGAGGTGTTCTAAGTCCTTAAGCAGGAGCTGGAGAGATGGCTCAGTGGTTAAGCCACTTGTCTGCAAGGCCTAACTATGGGGTTCAATTCCCCCAGTACCCATATAAGGCCAGATGTACAAAGTGGCACATGCATCTGGAGTTCATTTGCAGTGGCTGGAGGCCCTGGTGCACCCATTCTCATTCTCTCTCTCTCTCTCTCTCTCTCTCTCTCTCTCTCTCTCTCTCTCTCTCTCTCTCTCTCTCTCTCTCTCTCCCTCCCTTCCTCCCTCCCTCCATCCTTCCCTCCCTCCCTCCCTCTCCTCTCCTCTCTCTTTGTCTGCTTGCAAATAAATAATTTTAACAATTTTTTCTAAGTCCATAAGAAATGCATGGTCTATACCAAAGAAGGACAAAGGGTAGGGAAAGGAAGAGGAGAAAGAACACCTTGTGTGGAGTGGCTTCACCTCCATTTCCTGTCCTCTGCTGAAGCCTTTCTTCACACAGAGTCCTGGCCTTCCTTCCTCCACCTTCAGCTCTCTGCTCAAATGTCACCTCTCCAGAACCACCGCCCTGCCCTGCAGCCTGCACCTCTCTATCTGCGGCCCATCGTCTTCAGTTCACCTCTCTCCTGACAGGCTACATCGTCCCACATCACACATCGGGGTGATTCCTTGTCTGTTACCTGTGTCCACTTGCAGAGATTTGTGGACATCCACCTCTCGCATGAGGCACAGAGTTGATACCAAATTAGTACTTGACCAAAAAAAAAAAA
>PVHP010048158.1:0-12591 GCA_004024765.1 Zapus hudsonius | reverse complement strand
TAAAATATATACAAACAGTGAAATATTACTGAGTCTCAAAAAGGAACGTAATAGATTAGAATATGAATTAACTTCAAATATATTATACTATATAAAATAAGCATGATACAAAAAGAGGATTACATAATTTCATTTCATAACTCCATTCAAAATTCAGAGACAGAAAATAAAATAATAGTTGCCAGGGACTGAGAGTAGAATTAGTGGTTATTGGGTAGAGTTTCTGAAAATGGATGTTTTACACACTTACTAAGGTTATTACTAATAACTAAATTTATTAATGTAGTATATATATGCATGCAAATACCATATACACATATGTGTATACATATATGCTACTGATAGATATTATATATGTATGTGTATAACATATATAAAATCTCAGAAGTTTTCAAATTTCAAATATTTCAAAAAAAGAATTTTTTCAAACCCCTAAATTGAAAATGTGGTCATTCTGTGACCAGATATTCAACCAATCCCTTTGTCTTTACAAAATATACTCATCCTAATTCCATTTTTTTTCATTTTTATACCTTCAACAAAATACGTAATAAACATTCATCATGTGTCAAAGCCATAGAATAGTTTAAGAAATGAAATCCTTCTGCTTGTTAGAACACATACATCTTGATAAGCGCTGAAATACTAGAGCTAGTCTCTGAAAGCAGTTTCCATCATGCTACAAGAAATCAGTTCTTCATGGTCAAACAATAAGGGTATTTTCAGAACCAGGTGTGGTGATACAGGTGTGGAATCCCAGAATTCCGGAGATGGAGGCTAGGCGATTATAATTTGAGGCTAATCTGGGCTATGCAGTGAGACTATCAAAAAATGTGGCATTGGGCTGAGAGATGGCTCAGTGGTTAAGGCACTTGCCTCCAGTTCCTAAGGCCCCTGGTTCTATTCCCCAGGACCCACATAAGCCAGACCCATAAGGTGGTGGCCCTGGTACTCTCTTTCTCTCTCTCTCTGCTTGAAAATGAATAAATATTTTTTTAAAAATATGTGGTATTTTCATGGTCAAGATTCCAAACAATGGCCTTTGATGTCAACTCATTTGAGCATCTACAACATACCGGGCTGGACTTCAATGAGAGCCAGAAGGATAACTATGATTGTATTCCAGACCTATAAACTCCTATTTATTTCAAAGGAGAGAGGAGAGAGAAGAGAGAGGAGAGAAGAGAGAGAGGAGATAGAAGAGAGAGGAGAGAGAAGATAGAGAGAATGAATATGGGTATAGCAGGGCTTCCAGCCCCTGCCAACAAACTCCAGATGCATGTGCCACTCCATGCATCTGGCTTGTCTGGCTTTACGTGGGTACTGAGGAATCAAACTTGCGTCCTTAGGTTTTGCAGGTAAGTGCCATAACATCTTAGCCATATCTCCAGTCCCAAACTCCTTTTTAAGAGCAACTGTAGACACAGAACATCATCCTGAAGGTGAGGTCGGGTGCTCTCAGTGGTGATGATGGCCAGGGCTAGTCTTTTCAGGTCAAGGCATAGAACTTTCCAGAGGCTAGGCTTTCATCACCAGGTAGGTCATGGTATTACTTGTAGATTCACAGTTCAAGAATTTCTCAACCGAGAGTCTTATTAAGTATGTTACTAAGAGCTCACATTTATAGAGATTTTATTACATACTTTATGTGTTTTAACCCTCTCAATCCTCCCTAACCACCATTTAGGAGAATTACTATTATTATTATCGAGAAAACTGAGACATGGAATTTAAATAAATCTACGAAGATCAAAGAGTCAATAATTAGTGACTTTAAAGCCCAGAAGTAAGAGAGACATGAGCTATAAAAAGAAAAAAACAAAGTGGTCCTAGGGCCTTTGGCTGACCCATCAAAGCAGACAGAGGCCCAGAAAGGCAGCTTTCTGCTCAGTGCATTTTCATTCCCTTCTTGGTGCTAGAGATTGAATTTAGGGTCTCTCTGGTGCCAAACACAGCTCTACTAGTCGGTGGCAGAGCCTAGGTAGGAAGGAAGCCAAAAAAAGAAAAAAAGGCCTCAGCTTCCTTACACAGCTTAGGATGATGAGTAATGATGTGTAATGGATCACACAGACACCATAAGCCCCACAATTGGGTCGTGCGCTTCTGACTCTGAGAAGCGTCAGTGGAAACATTACACCGTGACGCTTGCCGTGAATGACACAGTGGAAGTGGAGGTGGGTGTGTGTCTGTTCCAAGCACACAGCAAGCAGCAGCTGATGTCACCTGACCTCTGCATATGACAGAGCGGTGAGTCTCTAGCTCTCATGGCAACCATTCATGACTAGAATTTAAGAGGGAAAATCCCCAGGGCTGCACAGAATGACTTTCCGATGGAAAGATGGCAAAACTGAAGCTGCATCTAAACCAAGACTTTTCAGAGAAGAGAGAGTTGTTCAGCTCTTCTGTGTCGCTCTTCATGTGAACCATGGGGACAGAGTGACTCAAGAGAGCTCTGCCGTCCTGGAAATGGGTGCAGGGCCAAGATCGAGGGAGAAGAGAGATGTGAGGAGCACCTTTCTCCCAGGGAGTTGATGATGGAATCAGTATCTTCAGAGGGCTAGAGACTTCCCTCTACCTCAGAGCCAGGAGATTATGAAATTCAAGGACTGTCCCTCACATCCAGTGGGCACAGCACCTACACTTAAAAACCAGGGACAGGGAGCTAGAGTGGGTGGGTCAAGGGCAGCCATCAGTTCCTTCCTCTTCTCTTCCCACACCTGGGAGCCGGACTCAGTACAGCAGCTACTGAGCTAGCATGAGGTGGGCTTCCTTCCTCTACCAAGAAGCACCTAACTTCCCAGCTTCTTCCTGGGGACAGGCGGTGACATCTATTTCTCCTCCTCTTCCTCCCATACTACAATGCTGTAGGAAAATGCTTCTAGGTCAGACTTGACTGAGTGGTGGGAGAATCACCTGCGCAGTCCTCTGTACAATGTCACGCATTGTTGCTGTCAGCATTCTAGTTGCTGCGCAGAAAGAACCCAAACAAAAGTGGCTTTGAAGGAATGGGTTTATTTGGCTTAGGGACTCAAGGGGAGACTCCATCCTGGCCCGGAAAATGATGGCATGAGCAGAGGGCTGGACATCACCTCCACCACAGCACTGCAAAGGAAGGTGTGTCAATCTCTAGCAAGGGGAAGCTGGTTTATAACCCCATAAGCCTGCCCCCAACAACACAGCTCTAGCAAGGTTCTAATTCCCGAACTGCCATCAGCTGGGAATTGAGCATTCAGAACACATTGATTTGTTTGTGGGGGACACCTGGATCAAACCATGACACCCATGGACAGCTTGAGGCCAGGGAAGGGGGAAGCCTAGAGTTTGTTGCATGAGAATGAGAGTCTATGTCCAAATATGACCAGCAGCCCCAGGATCAAGCCGGCTCCATCATGCCAGAGCCTGAAGAAGGCTTCCTTGGCCCTCATGTCCTGCATGGAAGACGTGATGGACGCTATCATGTACAAGAGCACAATGGGAAGACATGGTGGATGGGAAGGGCAGGCTTATTTTAGAAAGAGGTTTCTTTTTCAAAGACAAATAAGGCCTCCTGGGGCTTCTGGTCCTGTATCCTCCCCCAAATCTGCCAAAGATCAATCAGAACCAAACAAAAAACCTTAGTCTAGACTTAACACCCTCCTATGTTAAGTGTTTCTCTTCTCTTTTTTCCACACTAGGAAAATAAAAATGATGAGGGGAGTGAGAGGCAGAGCAGCCACTGATTTTGAACACACATTGACCACAGCTCTTACTACCCCACATCAACAAAGCTTCATGTCTATTCACTACTCCTGCTAAATCTCTCCCCATTTACCTTTCAAGGTCTTTTGATCATATTTCAAGACTCCTCATCTCACCCTGTGACTACCTCGCCTAAAGCAAATGGCCGCTTAGCCAGCCTCACTTCTTTGCCTTCCCTATACACTTGCTATATGATAGCTGGACACATCTAATACATCTGGTTCATTGGTTCATAATATTGGTCATCTGATTAGAGTTCAAAACGGCTTTAGAATTTTCTCATTTTATTTCATACCTACCAAGATGGCTATACAATTTTAATATACAACGAGACACTATGTCTTGGCAAGGGTTTGGAGGAACTGAAACGCTTGCTCATTACTGATGGAAAAGTGAAACAGCACAGCCACTGTGACAAATACGTCGGTGATTCCTCAAGAAGCTAAATACAGACTTCGCGCAAGGTCCAGCAATCTTACTCTTTAGTACAAACCCAAAAGAAGTGAAAATGGAAACTCAGTTTGTAAACTGCATTTGTTCATTGCAACATTACTGCGACAAAAGGCATAAACAACTGAAGTGTCTAATAACAGAGGATCACATCAGCAAAACATTATACACAGATACAGTGGAATATTCACTGGTCATAAGGTGGAATGAAGTGGGCTGGAGAGATGGTTGTTAGGGGTTTGATTCCCCTTTGCCCACAAGAAGCCAGGTGCCCAGGGTGGTGCGTGTATCTGGAGTTCATTTGCAGTGGCTGGAGGCCCTAGGGCACACATTCTCTCTTTCTCTCTCTTCTTTCTCTGCTTGCAAATAAATAATTTTTTAAAAAAGGGATGAAGTTCTGACATGTGCTATAACAAGGCCAAACCTTCGAATCATTATGCTAACTGAAAGTATACATAATATATGGTTTAAGCATCCACTAATAAGTAATAATGAGAATGAGCCAATTCATAGAGACAGAAAGTAGAGATCACCAGGGACGGGGGCAAGTGGGCAGTAAGGACTTCGTGTTTAGTAGGGGCAAGATGAGAGTTTTGGAGTAGATTAATGGTGATGGTTGCATAGCATTGTGAATGTAAAAATCACATGAGTTTACTTAAAAATTATTAAAATGGAATTTTTTTTGGCTTTTTGAGGTAGGGTCTAGCTCTTGTCCAGGCTGACCTGGAATTCACTATGTAGTCTCAGGGTGGCCTTGAACTCACAACAATCCTCCTATCTCTGCCTCCCAAATGCTGGGATTAAAGGCATGTGCCGCCACGCCCGGCTAAAATGGAATTTTTTATGTTGCTTTGTTGCATATTTTATCAAGTTCATTTCTAGAACCAACATATGCATAGGGATTGTTTGAAACTTAAAATTACATTAGTGAAATGTCTTGTTTCAAATTTATATGCAGTTAAAAACAGCAGCTACATTAAATGATTCTTCATGCAAACTGAAATATTGCAAAGCAAATTGAAAACCTCAGAATGAAATGTTGTATATCACTTAAGTCTTGTTTTGTAGAGATAAATTCATCTCAAACTTATCTAAGCTCACTTTTTTATAACTATAATTTTCTGTATCTTACACTTAATGGTATTCCATTTGTTAAATACTTGTGTTAAAAATCTCCAACTTATTTTAAGCAAGATGCAATCAGAAATTGATAGGACTATCTACAAAACTGTTTAGAATGACTACAGGCTACACTTGGTCCTACAAAAGCTGAAACATTTTGAAAATCAAATTGTTGATGATCAACAAAGAGGAAAAAAATGAAACAAATTGTGAAATCCAAGTACATTTTGACTATATGTTTTTTCATTTAGTATAAAATAAAAATGTTAATGCCCTATAACTCTACTTCACTAATGCCTGTATTTGTTCAAAATACATGTTCAAAGTTAACTTCTTTTTATACTGTTTCCAATAGCATTTATAATGCCAATAAAATGAACTTCCCAATATTAGACTCTGTGAATTACATTTCTTTGAATGACCATTATTGGAATCAGCTTCTCCTTGGAAGAGCATCTGCAAATAAAAATATAAGCTTGTATCATCTAACACTGTCATGGTTTGATACAGGTGTCCCCCACAAACAATTGAATGTGTTCTGATCGATCCTCAGCTGATGGCAATTCGGGAATTAGAACCTCATTAGAGCTATGTTGTTGGGGGTGGGCTTATGGGGTTATAAGCCAGCTTCCCCTTGCCAATGTTTGGCACACCTTCCTGCCGCTGTTTGCAGTGCTGTGGCAGAGGTGATGTCCACCCCTCTGCTCATGCCATCGTTTTCCCTGCCAGGATGGAGTCCCCCCTCGAGTCCGTAAGCCAAATAAACCCATTCCTCCACAAGCCGCTTTTGCTTGGGTTCTCTCTGCGCAGCAACTAGAATGCTGACCCCAACAAACACATTTCCTGTCTGTTAACGAAGCTCATATGTTAATTATAATCACTTCAACTCCAAATGCTCAGAAAAACTTGGAACCGAGAATGAACAGAGCCATTATTCAATGTAATGAAAAGCCATGCTTCACACTAACCAAGGACACTCGTTTGCAGCTACATACATGAACCTGTGAAAAGCCTACACCATTTTCCTACAAATACTGAGTTTTTAAATAGGCAATTTTTCCAGCAGATTTTTGCCTTCTGGTTTCCATCCAGTTAACATTTTATGTAAGTTATCCAACCAACATCAACTTTCTCAAGAAATAATTCAGTATACAACTGCAATTTTTCTTTAAACATGTGCTTTTGATTTTTTACTTGTGGCTGATGAAAAGTTTTATTGCTGAATAAAACTTCACCATTAAAGAATAAAATTAAATAATAATTACAGACATACGTCATACATTACGTGACAATCCCACAAGAGGAAGTAACGAGCTTTACGCTGGAGGAACAAGACCACCAAAGCTCCCTCTTGGTGTACTTCTGTTTCAGGTACCATCAACCCATCCTGTCCAGTGTTTTCATTCTGTGTGTGAGTGTGTGTGTGTGTGTGTGTGTGTGTGTGTGTGTGCGTGTGTGTGTTTTTCGAGGTAGGGTCTCGCTCTAGCCCAGGCTGACCTGTAATTCACTATGTAGTCTCAGGGTGGCCTTGAACTCATGGTGATCCTCCTACCTCTGCCTCCTGAGTGCTGGGATTAAAGGCATGTGCCACCACGCCCAGCCCCTGTCCAGTGTTTTCTATTGACCATGATGGTGTCCTTCTTACAGGCGCACATAGCTGGCTGCTGCAGACAGAAATTTCAAATACTTCTTCCCTTAAGTATGTTCTCTTGGAGTGTACTAAGCTCTGTCCTTGGAAGAGGAGATGCCTTCCTGAGTTATTCACAGATTAAGGTGAGACTCTGTTCATTGACAGACATCTCAAGAAATAGGCTCTAGTAGAAGCTAGAAGTATAAAATAAATTTTCCAGTTGGTTAAAAACATGAAAAGTCCAAGGCCAAGGCCTAAACTCTATAAAAGATCAGTGATGCTACTTGGTTACTCAACTTGAAATCTTTGCCCCTGGATCTTTTGAAATCTAAACTTGCTCTTTTCTTTTAGTAAAATCCTTCAATTAGAGCTGGTAAGATGGCTTAGCAGTTAAAGGCACTTGCTTCCAAAGCCCAACAACCCAGGTCCAATTGCCCAGTGCCCGTATAAAGCCAGACACATAGAATGGACCATGTGTCTGGAGTTTGTTTGCAGGACTTCCTGGCATGCGTTTGCTCTCTCACAAAATTCTTGGCTATTATGAATTGAGCTGCTATAAATATAGTTGTACAAATGTTTCTGCGTCAAAATGTGACATCTTGTGGATAGATGCCTAGTGGATTGACAATTTTTATTTGAACAATAAAGCTGATCGCATTACAGACATTATAGCAATCACTAAAGCTGGCTTAAATATTTTCTCTGATTTTAAGATGGAAGACGTTCCCCCAAAACTATATATATATATATATATATATTTTGGTTTTTCAAGGTAGGGTCTCACTCTAGTCCTGGCTGACCTGGAATTCACTCTGTAGTCTCAGGGTGGCCTTGAACTCATGGTGATCCTCCTACCTCTGCCTCCCGAGTGCTGGGATTAAAGGCGTGCACCACCACACCTGGCTCCCAAAACTATTTTTGCAATATTGCTATAAAAGTAATCCCAGAAAAGTTTGCATCTGCTAAAAAATAAAAATAAAAAGAGGAACTCTTCATGGCTTTCTTGCACAGACCTTTTCTTTTCATGAGTTGTTTTTCATTCACACTGTTAGGAGCTTCCCAAGTGGTGTCTGTTAATGCAAAAAAAAAATAATAAATTGACCACATTCTAAGAAGGAGTTCCATGTAGATCTCATGGTGATTACAGAATCACTGAAAAGCCTTGTCTACATATTTTTTTACTTAATTTTTTTAAATTTAGCATACGGAGTCATGGGTTTCACTGGCATCTCCATTCACATACACCATTATACTTTGTTCTTCTTTCTCACCCACTGCCCTACTCTGTGCCTCCACTTGCTGGCCTCCTTCCCTCAGTAATTCCCTCTTTAACTTTCATGCATTTCATCACCCTCTCTTCACTACTCGTTAGCCTCCACCCTCACTTAGGATCACTTCACCCCTTCATGGTGCCCTTTCTACTCTTGTCCACACACACACACGATTCCACATATGAGAGAAAATATTCCATATTTGTCTTTGAGTCTGGCTTATTTGACATAATGATCTCCACTTCCATCCATTTTCTGCTAATATCATGATTGCTGTTTCCTTTACGGCTGAAAAAATTCAGTGTGTATATGTGCCACATTTTCTTTATCCAGGCATCTGTTAATGGGCATCTAGGCTGGTTCGATGTCTCAGATACTGTAAGACAGCTCTGTGCTATTCTGACTTAGAATCCTTTGGATAAATTCCCACTGAGTGGTATAGATGGGTCATATAGTAGCGTTCTGGCTTTACTCTTCTGAGGAACCTCCATACTGAATTCCATAGTAGCTGCACCTGTTTACCTTCTTGCTTACAGTGTATAAGGGCTCCGCTCCCCACCTTTCTCACCAATGTTGGTTTTCTTGATAATAGCTATTCTGGCTTGGGTGAGACGGGACAACCAAACAGCTTTAACTTGCATTTTCCTGATGGTTAGAGATGTTGAACGCTACTTAAAATATTTATTGGCCATTTTTATTTCTTTTTTCTCTTTAATAAAACTCATTATCATTATATACTCATCATTCTTCTTCTTTATCCTCTATACATAAATGTTCTACATATGAGACCAGGAAACTTATCAAAATGGACACATTAGAAACTGCCAAGACTTCTCTGATATTTGTTATTTTGGGCAGATGGATTCATTTCTATGGAGCCATATGCCTCATCCGGGTTTTGTTAAGGAAACATTGCTCCAAAGCAATCTACTCCTCATTTTCAAGCTTAGTATGCTCAAAGAGCCAGGTGCTCTTAAGAACTCGACCCCTCTAGGCAACTCTGACAAAGCTCCCAGGCACTTTCTTCTAACCTTTCCAGCTAACTCTTTAACCCACTTCTTCAGGCTATCCCACTGCCTAAAAAGTTTTGTTTCCTTTTTTGAATTTTTTATTTATTTGCAAGGGAGGGGAGGGGATAGGTGCACCAGGGCCTTTAGCCACTGCAAATGAACTCCAGATGCCATCACCACTTTGTGCATCTGACTTTATGTGGGTACTAGGGGATTGAACCCAGGTCATCAGGCTTTGCAAGTAAGTCCCTTTAACCACTGAGCCATCTCCCAGTCCCCTGTTTTCTTTGAAAAATGTTTTTATTTAAGAGAGACACAATGAGAGAATTGTGGGGGCACCAGGACCTGCTGCACTGCAGAGAAACTCTAGACACATGCTCCACTTTGTGCATCTGGCTTTACAAGGGTATCAGAAAATGAACCAGGACCATCAGGCTTTCTAAACAAGTACATTTATCTGCTGAGTCATCACCCCAGCCAGGTAGCTTTGTTTTCAGTAAACAAGTTTTCTTGTTATGTTCAAAGAGAATTTAGTGTTTAATGCTTCTTCGTCAGGACATCCTCAGACAAGGGCACCTATACAGCATCTTGAGAAATGGCTGTCTTTTATTCTGTGTGTGTGTTCATGTATGAGTGTAGGCCCATGTATGTGTGTCATGGAAAATGCAAGTGGAGTTCAGAGGACGACCCCATGTGTTGATCCTTACCCTCCACCTTGTTTTGGGAGCAGGGTCCCTCTTGTTCACCACTACATTCACCAGGCTAGCTTGCCTGAGAGTGTCAGGCTTCTCCTGTCTCTGCCTCTTCTCACTACAGGCATGTTGGGATCACAGATACTCATGATATGTGTCCAGCTTTACTTACATGGGTCCTGGTGATCCAAACTTGGCTCACCACACTTGCACAGCAAATGCTTTACCCACAGATCTAGTCCTGAGCCCTGAAAATAGTTTTATTAAAGGGAACTCTGATCCAATTTTGTGGACAAGAAAACTCAAAAATACCGAGAGTTGAATTGGTGCCCTTCCTGCTACAGGCTGGGAAAGGAAATTTGAGGCTGTCACTAAGAAGCTACATGAAGGTGACGGAGGAAACCACAATTACTCCCTGAAGACTTGCTCGCCAGGGCAGTAATTGGGTACCCTGTGACACTCAGTGTTAGCCACAATGATGAACAGCCAGCCTGTCATGTACAGGAGACCTCCTGGAGCTAAAGGTCTGGGTGACTTTTGAATTGATTTTTCATCATGTAATCAATAAGATGCTTCATTATGACCCATCAAATCCTGAAAACCTTATAGAAGAGCCATGAGTAATGCATTGCATTCAACTCACATCTCCACTAGGGACCAAATGGCATTGTGAGATTTTACCACCTACAAAACTTACAGACAAGAGAAGAAAAATACCCCACCTCCATGCCTCAGCTGCACTTTACTACAGAACTATTTTTATTTCTTCTCTTTCTGAAAGCGCCTTTTATTTTAATGGGAAGTGGTGTCCCAAAATGCATATGTCCTTAAAAACTTATCCTAAATTTGTTTTGGACCAAGTGAACAAATCAACAGCAAAAACAAAATCTTGAAGCATTGTGATTATTTTCAGTCAAACCTCATGGGAGAAAGCCAAACATTTCTAGTGCATGTAGCTTATCTTTCCTGACTAAATCTCAAATCCATGTGTTCACTAAGGGAACCTGAATGCCAGCCTAAAAGACCACCGAGAAATTCTTAAGTAGGAAAGTACAATTTATTATTCAACAGATTTCTCAGAGAAACAGAAACCCATGTTTCCCTCCTGAGAAAAGGGCCTAAGCCAGTCCAGCCATGACTCTACTAACAAAGAATTGAACTTGACACAGTGTACCCAATTTTTCAAGAACCCGAGCTATACAGTTCACAGAGCCCAACAGTGAGGTGATGGGTAAAATGTTCATGTTCTACTTTAATTACTGTGGACTTTCATTATACACAGCGAGCATTTAAAAACATGGGCTATAAGTTACCAATTCATATGTAAGGACAATTTGTGGATCCAGAATGAAAATATGAGAAGGCTGGAGAAATGCCTCAGAGATAAGATGCTTGCTTGCCTGCAAAGCCTAACAACTGGGGTTCAATTCCCCAGTACCCATGTAAAGCCAGATGTACAAAATGGTGCATGCATCTGGAGTTCATTTGCAGTGGCTAGAGGCCCTGGCATGCCTGTTCATGCTCATTCTCTCTCTCTCTCTGTGCTTTGTGTGTGTGTGTGCACATGCACACTCAAATAAATGAAAATATTTTTTTAAAAAGAATGAAAATACTAGAGAGCCAGTAAAGTGGCCTTCCCACCATGTGTTTCCCATTCTAAATACACAGAGAATATGTCCATATCTACCTCTAATCCCTCAGGGGATTAGAAATCACACAGTGAGTCTGCAGGTGAAGTCCTTGGGTAACACAGTTACACTTGACATTACTACCTGCAGCTGCTTAGTCCTCTCCAGCGATTGCAAGAAATCTGAAAAATGAGAACAGTTCTTTTTTTCTGCCATTCACTTCATTTTCTCAGACTTTGGGAATTCCAAAAAGATGGTCTAAATTTCTAAAAAAAAAAAATTATCAACACCTACTAACATAGGCCATATAAAGGAAAGTGACATCAGAGAAAATTTGGAGACAAAGTAAAACATTAGCAAGCCTGGGGAGGCACTGGTTTTACATTTCTCTTTTCACCACATAAGAGTGTATCTGTATTCATTCTTTACAAGCCACCTCAGTATTTTGGTGAACAATGCCCACTTGCAGGAACCAAAGCCTTGGTGGGTCCTTGTCACTTGTCCTTATTATGAGACCCTGCTTGTTTCATCTCTTTGCCTGCATACTTTTCTCCCTCACCCCATGGTTCTTTAAACACACACACACACACACACACACACACACACACACACACACACACACACCTCACTTGTATCTCTGAGATGACAAGCTGCCTACTGTGCTAAGGAGGCGTCTTCACGTGTATCCTTAATTGATCAGCGTCCTCTGCATTCAGGGGCTGTCCAAGAACAGGATCTGAATCCCGAGTGCCAGGCCCAGCTCAGCCACTAATCAGTGGATGTTTTCCCCCTTAGTATTTTCAGACGAAGCGTTCAAACAGATGAACTTCAAGAACCTCCCAAGTTCTTTCACTTTGCAGCATTCCTCTCGACTGGTAAGGATTCATCCTCTCTTACTTTTGCACTCTTAGCACAATAGTGGGTACTTAGAGGGTGTCTAAGAAATCAAGATTGCCACTGATTTGTGGAATTTGTGACATGAATATCAATAATGAATGTGACATTGTCATCCACATAGTGGAATGGGTAAACGTGCATTCTTCATGGTCT
>PVHP010048157.1:0-12649 GCA_004024765.1 Zapus hudsonius | reverse complement strand
AAGAAAGAAAGAAAGAAAGAAAGAAAGAAAGAAAGAAAGAAAGAAAGAAAGAAAGAAAGAAAGAAAGAAAGAAAGAAAGAAAGAAAGGGAAAAATCCTCCATTGGCAAAATTCCATGGAAGAATTTGGGGATTTCGAGTATTTTCTGGGCATCCATGTGGCATGTGAAGATCAAAGGTTTTAGTCTGGATTTGGGGCAATCATGTGTATCCAAGCTGCTTGTTTCTGCCTTGACAAGGCAGGGATTATACACTTTTCTACCGTTTTTATGTTTTGCAAAGAAAAGAGATTTTTTTCTTTAATTCTCAGAGATAAAAATAGATTTTTGTCCTCCATTCTGATGGAAAAAATGTTTCAGAATCTTTGGGAGGGAATCCAATGTCTCTCTTTATTCGTGCTTTACCCCAAATGCTGGCAACATTAGCTGTCATTTGAAAATAAAGGTAAGAATTCACAAAATTCTCCAGCTGTAGCTGAAGAACTTTCTTCCTTGACTGCTGAAGTGAATATTTTTTTGATTGCAAATTTTAAAAAAAAGGAAGTAATAAACATGTTTCTCAAGGCCTGCCACTTATGTATGTATGTAGATCTCATTTCTAGCTCTGCTGGCTGGGCCTGGAGGGGAGGCCAGCAAGCTCACTGTGTACTTGTGGGAAACGGAGATGTCTGCAGAGAAGAAAGTATGATGTCATGGCTCTGAAAATTAGCTGGAAATGGCGATCACACATGAAGCTGGGATGTATTGTTATAACCAGGCTTGAATGAGATCTGTGTGCTCATCCCCAATTGTGTTGACTTGTTTCTGTAAAGAAACACCCCGCTCACTCACTCACCAGTCAGCATGAACTGGTAGGCGTTGTCAGAGATGGAGAAGATGTGCGGCGGGGCCTCCTGACGCTTCTTGCCTCGGTAGGCTGCCACCACCTCGGGATTGTACACCGGCAGCCACTTGTAGGGGTTGACGGTGACACAGAACAGGCCCGAGTAGGTCTGTGGGAAAGTCAGAAATTTACTTGTCACTTGGATGTCATTGATTACTAAGGAAAGATAAATGAAGCAGGAAGAAATCAAAGGGCCTCACGTAGATCATCCAGGCTGCGTAACGCTCTTTGAGGTTGTACAGCACTCCCGGCTCGTGCAGGTGGGTCATCATGGCCATGTCCTCGATCTTGTCATACTTGGGAGGGTTCATGGGGAACACTTGGTCCTCCTTGACGGTTAGAGTCTGGTGAGGAAAAAGACTCATTTCAGTTCATGGTTTGAGGTAGGTTTTATGCTTGCCTGTTTATTTTGGTTGTAAAACTATAATTGCATATATTTTGCTTTATAGAATTCAGTGCCTTTTGAAGGCATAAACATTTTATTTCAGATTGGACCTAAGAACATCTGTTTCTTGCGATAAGGTTGATTACTACTTTTTTATTAATGCATTGTAATTGCGCATATGAATGGGATTGGGTATGATTTTTCAGACATGCACAGAGAACACATTGACAGAGCCCATCCCCCACCACGCTCTAGCTCCCTCATTCCCAGATAAAGAGCCCACACTAGGAGCCAGTATACCAAAGACATACCCCCATGCCCATGGCATTATTGTCCCACTATCCATTTTTTTAAAAACGATTTTTCCATCCAGATTTTTAGGTTTATAACCTTTTATCTTACTAGGTTAAGTGTTTTTAATCTTCTATGCTATTCAGTATCAAAGTTATTTTTAAAATATTGGGGATATTAGTGCCTTATGTAACTAAGTAAATAATTCAAAATTTCTTGTGACAAAAGGGGGAAGTTACTTATTTTTTCAAGTTTGGAGATTTAGGCTGGTAAATCAGTCGGGAGCTGAAGGAAAATGGTGAAAGCCAATCCTAATGGAAAGGTGGGAAGGGGAGGCAGGACCTGACAGTGAACTCCTTTAGCTCCCAAATCTGATGTCTATTCACGAAGTACAGGATGTTTGCTCAGAATAGAAATTGCTAGCAAGTGAGGCGGGTAGTGTTTTCTCCTCATTCTCACTTACTGCTCCACCTTCAGTCTTCACAGTTACTTTCCCTCCTTCCCTGCTCTGGATGACGCTCTTCACGTAGGACTCCTTGGGCTCAGCCACAAAGACAGAGGTTTTAGCATCGAAAGGCTTGTTTTGGGCCTCAATCCGCTCCTTCTCTGATTTTCGAAGGTAAGGAGCGGCTTCGCCAAAAATAGCCATCTCGGCATCCGAACTGGAACTCATGGCTGCGATCTATTCAGCCAAGGTTTCTGCCTTGGGAGAAAGAGCAGAGAGAGAAACAGAAGCAGAAGTTAGACACGACAGTGCAGATTTGCAATGAAGGAGGCGCTCGGTGTAGTTTGTGCTGGGATCAGAGCTCCTTCCAGCCTGACTGCCATTCCCGCTCTCTAACACAGTGCAAGTCTAGTTTGGAATGAAAGTCATTTGAAGCCTCCTTTTTAGGACTTTCCTGGTTTTCTTTCTAGATCACATGTCTTGGCTCCCGGGCTAGGTACCTACAACTTGCATTAGAGTATCTCTTTTCTGTTTCCCCTCTAAACTGTACTGATTGCTGCGGCAAAACTGTTGATGGAGTGTTTTACAGCAACTGTCACTGTGTAATCCCCATGTCTCCTGCATAATGTCTGCACCTGCCACAGACCAGGACAGTCACCTCATTTGGAAAGAAAGTTTGCTTTGTGCAACAAAGCTGTCGCAAGCATCTTTACTTTTTAAATGGCCATTTTCCTTATAAACCAATAATTGTTTTTAACAGCTTCATTATATTGGCATTTGGTGTTGTGCCTCTCAGTGGGCTATTAAAGACCCTTCTAATAAACTCTATCTCTGGACTTTTATCATCTGCTTGCTACCGGAGACTTAGCACTGCCTGCCTGGCTTCCCAAATTTCGTTTGCCACTTTCTTTGGTGTGAGAGACTCAACTCTCAGTTTAACAGATCTGACCAGAGAGGAATGAGAGCTTCCGTATGGAGGTCCTCCTTCCCATCTAAATTCCACAAGGTTCTTTTATTTCCATCAGGGGGGGGAAAAAAAGCAAAGAGAAAAAAATAGAGTTCATCTCATGCACTTAGGTGATTGTAAAACATACTTCTGCATTTTGGTATATTGGACTGGATTTTCACTTTCAAGAAGTAAGTTACTTAGGGAAGGGCAGAATCACTTCAAATTATACTTGGTAGTTTTTACCCTTCTTGGAGAATAGTCCTTGTAACTTTGCCCTCCCACCTAAGCTCAAACTGACCTGAAACTCACTCTGCAGCCCCAGGCTGGCCTGGAACTCATGGTGATCCTCCTATTTAGTGCTGGGACTAAAGGCATGTGTACTAAGCCAGGCTCTCTGCAGCTTTATAAAAGAAAATAATAGATCTTTCTAAAAACATTAACAGTGAATCATCAGGCCTGGCTTGATGGTGCGCGCCTTTATTCCCAGCACATTGGAAGGCAGAGGTAGGAGTGTCTCCCTGAGTTCAAGGCCAGCCTGGGACTACAAGTGAGTTCCAGGTCAGCTGGGGCTAGAGTGAGACCCTCAAAAAAAAAAAAAGGAAAAAAGAGAGAAAGAAGGAAGGAAGGAAAGAAAGAAAGAAAGACAAAGAAAGAATAAGGAAAGACAAAGAAAGAAGAAAGAAAAAGAAAAAACTGAACCATCAAAAGCTTAAATACTGTTTTAACAGAATGTATTACGTTTTTATGTAAGCATTGTGTTAGGTGCAAAAAATGATGGAAATTGCTTGAGTATTCAGTGTTTTGCAGTAACACTGCTCTGCAGGCATGGTGTAAAGTTGTTATGGCCACCACAGCTGAGAATTCACTGTCAAACTCATTCTGTCCCCCAGAGACCTTTAATCCTGGAGCTCCATGAGGGTAAGAGTCTCTGAGAATAAGGCATTCTGAAAAAAAATATTTCCAGCATTTGAAAACACATTTAAAAACAATCCCACAGAAACACTTTCTGCTCAAAAAAGTTTGGAATGGTGTCATGTTAAGAACTATTAAAAAATAAATAAAGTAAAAGAGCTGTCATAGCTTTCTTAGATTAAATCCCCTCGGCCGGCCAACAGTAAATGAAGAAAGGCGAGTCTTACCTCTGAGATGCCTGATGAAACTGCAGGGTCAGAGCTGTCCCACTCTGTGAAACAGAAGTCTCATTAGTAATCCACTTCCAGCCATCTACTTACAGAATCAAAATCCCCGTGCCCTATGCAAGCAAAAATCAAAGTTGAGAGCAAGCGTTCCATGCTCACCGGCAGACACAGGGTAGCTTATCTGACCCAAGGGTTCTTGGGGGTCCCAAGGCTCCCATCACTTACCTCTAGGTTCTTGGTGGAGATAAGGTGTGAGGGGCAGTGCTGCTTATATAGGAACTAATGTGCTGAGGCTGCAGCTAACCTCCTCTTTGTTAGGGCAAGACATTTGGCAACATGAACCCTCAGCATAGTTTCTAGTGACATTTGGCATGTTTGGATATAATTAGAAGTATTCCTATCATTTTGAGTATGTGAATCAATCTCCTATAAATAATTTGACAGGGACCAATCTGCCCTCTGAGAATGCTTTCTAGTATGTTGGGAAGGGAATCTTTGACAGTGCCTTGTGGGACTTCACGGTCAGTTCTCAAGAGCTATATTCAATTTGGCAAACTCCTCCATGCATGCCTGTGCACCCGAAAGATCAGATGCCCAACAAGACACTTTTCCTTATTTGTTCCAGAGTAGCCCTCCCTGCTCCCCCCACCACCTCCACACACACACTGCATTCCTTTGGGTCATTGCCAGGGCTCATCCTTGGAGTCTGGTTTAGGCAGCAGAGCCAAATCGAGAGGAGCTGAGTCCCCACCATTGGGCCAGTGCCCAACCCACCAACACCAGAAAGAATTAGTATTGGAAGTTACTATGTGTTTATTATAGGGAAAAGCACAGGTGAAAAAAGTGCTTAGACCCAAGTCTTCAGAGATAAAAATATAAGTCATCAGTGAGATGATATGATATACACATATATAGTATATACATCCTTACAATTTGCCTTAAAATTTAATTTAGCTAATTTTTCATATAATTTCATTATCATATATAATAATGTATAATAATAACAATAACCATCAATACCCATTTGGTTAATAATATTTCAGACCTTTTCTGGTGTATTTTCATATGCATTTTCTGGAACATTGATAAATTAATAAAACTGGTCTAAGAAAATGGGCCCATAAAAATACACACTGCAGATATTTAAAAGATAGTATCACAGATTATTTGTAAACTAACTTTTTTTGTAGTTTTTGATCATTTCTCCTGTTGGCACATAAATAATACTATGGAAAGATTCCAAACATGTCTATATGTATAGTGAGCGCTTGGTACTCAGCTGCTCGGTAGGTATTACTGACTTGTGCATATAGGCCCTTGCCCGTTCCCTCCATCTATACTGATCTTCACTAATGAAAATTTTCTGGTTTTGATACCAGCATCATGTTACTCTGGTGAAATAGAGTAACATTAGTCTGTTTCCTGCAAGAGGATGCTGAGATGTAATCGTCCCTTCCAGGCTTGGTAGAACTCCTCCAGGGAACTCTCTTGGCCAAAGCCTTCTCGAAGGACAAATGCTTTGTCTTAGAATTTCCACTTCTTTCTAGTCCATTTAGATAATTTACATTTCCTTAGAAAATCGTTCATTTCATGTGAGTTGACATTTTGCACATAGCTCTATAGCATAAAATTGTTTTTCCATTTTTATTCTTCATAATTTTAATTTTATCCTTTTTTAATTTGTCAACATTTTGTCTTTTTAATTTAGCTTCATTGAACAACTTAGTTTTTAATTTATTACCTTTGTTTTTTTATTGTCCATAATGAGTTATAATATTTAGTGGGCAAACAATGAGTTGTTATCCCCAATTCCCCACTGCCCCCCTCCCCAAACCACTGGATAACCTCCTCCATGGGTCGTCTGGATCAGTCCTTGTGGCAGGGGACCATGGATAGCCTAGTATTCAGCCAGGTTCTCCTGGCCATGCCTCTGGATAATCTCCTCCACCACAGCTCTCACAATCTTTCTGCCCCCTCTTCTGCATAGTTCCCTGAGACGTGGTGGATGAGTATTAAGGCTGCTTTAAGGTTGTGAGTTTAGGGGTCTTTGTGTCGAAAATCATTGGTTTCTCTCTCACTGGCTTATCTTGTGTTGATTTAATGGCTGTGGCTGTGGGTCCCTTGTTCATCCCGTCATTCTCTACAGGGTTCCATATGGATCCTCCATGGTATGACTGTGGTGGCTCCTCTCTTGCTAGAATCTCAGCTATCAGCCTACGGTCGGTTGGTAGGGTTAGATGGGCCCCAGCTCTCTCGCTGCATCCTGAAAAATACAAACACAATCTCCATTGGAGAGTGAGATCAGTGTAGGTTAACAAATATACACAATTCTGGATTACCTAGATTCTATTTTTAGTAGCCTCCCCGTCAATCGCTCCCATAGTGCATATTGTCTTGGGAGCCCAAGAGTATGGGATCTGGTGCCTATCGCCCTGAATCCCAAGTTCCAGACAAGGGGTCCCCCTCACTAAGTGGAGAATTGGCAGAATTTAAAAGCTGTTGATTGTCACCCCCAGGCCCAGGCTCCTCCATTACACAAATGCTCCTTTCTTGGTTCGCTGTTCTCTCCCAGTAGGAGGTGTGGTCAGCCTACTTATGGCCGCAGATTGTGTTTCATGTCAGTGGTCTCTGTTTACTCCAGCTGTCGTTGATCAGTTTCCCCTGGCAGCCTGTGCAGTGCCTTCCAGCACTACACTAACTGCCTTCTGGGGACTGGATACTGTTCTGGATGTTGAAGGGTCTCTCGATGCTGATCAATGGCATTCTGTGGTTTCTTCAGCAACAGGGTTTTGCCTCAGGCCTGGGGAGGGCACTCAAGAGCTTTGACAGAATTCTGTCTTGTTGTTGGAATCTCATGAGTCGCTTTGGTCAACAGCTCAGTGAGGGAAGGAACCACAATTTCTTTACTTCACTAGGTTTGCTTGGTTATAGTACTTAATTTAGTTTTTAAATTTTTATTACAACTTCCAAAGTATTTAAATCATGTTTTTTTAAATTTCCAGATAAATCTGGGTGTTTGTTGAGGTGGGTATAGACCTCTTTTAGCTGTTAAATCTTATATTTGTGTGTATGCATGTATATATACATGTAATAATAAAATAATTTAGCTAGGCTCTGGATGAGGTTATTATCAGCACCCTACAAACCTAAAAAAGAAATGAAATACTAAGAATTAAGATTTAATTGAATTCACTTAAATTTAAATTATCTTTGTAGGGAGAAATTAAATGCTAAGCAGTAAAATGTTTTTGGTAAATTTGAACTTTGGGTATAAAGCAGGGCATAAGCTATTGTAATACATGATTATTTTTTCTGATTTTCAAATTCTTTAATTTAAATTTTATTTTTTGATGATTTCATACATCTATATGGTATATTTTGATTGTGCTCCCCCCATTACTATCTCTCTTGCCCCTCCTCTCCCCAGTAAATTCTCTTTTCTTACCAACAAATCCCCTTCTTGCTTTCATGTCTTTGGTTTGGCGGCCATTGAGCTAAACCAGGCTTGCATTCATGAGCCTAAGTAGAGGTTAAATTCTGGAGTATGAGCAACTTAACAGTGGATGCACTCCCCTTATTTTATGTCCCTCTATGAATTAATTTTTTGAAGAGTATAATTTTTTTATATTTTTTCTTTATTATCTATAATTACATACATTATGTAAGCAAATCTTATGATGGTAGCCCCATTACCCTCCACTCTGTCCCCAACCCATTGGGGACCCTCCTTGTGGGTGAACTGGATCAGACCCTGGGGTAGGTGGTTAGAACTAGAACAGGAGGTAGTCAGGTTCCCCCCCCCCCCCTTGTGTGTTGTATTTGAAGGTGACATTGTCTCTGGATATTCTCCCCACCATGACTCTTACAGTCTTTCTGCCCCCTCTTCCACTCAGTTCCCTGAGTCATGGTGGGTGAGTTTTAAGTCTGTTTTATTGTTGAGATCTTAAGTGTCTCTGGACTTCTGCTTTGGGTTGTGTGGGATCTTGTTGGTGTCTATCTTGATGATCTATCCTGGGTTAATTGACTCGCTGTGCTGATAGGTCTCAGGTTTATCACGCCACTTTCTCAAAGGTTTCATCTGGGGTCTGCATGATAGGCCCAGGGCAGTTCATCTCTTGCCAGAATGTCAGCCATCATCCAATGTCTTGGTGGAATTGGGTTGACAATGACTCTCTCACTGCCTCTGAAAAACACAGGCAGAATCTCCATCAGAGAGTGAGCTCAGTATAAGTTAAATGAGACACACATTGCTAATTTGGCAAGATTCTATTGGGTGTAGCCTCTCCGGAGTTCTCTGGTAGTGGGAATTTCCCCTTGGAGCCCAAGTTTTTGGTCTCCATAGGATTTGGCCTGGATCCCAATTCCAGTTAGGGATTCTTTGTTACTGAGTGGATTTCTTGGCCAATTTGAAAGCCGTTGATTACCCTCCTAGGTTTTGGTGTCGATATTCCACAAGTCATCACTTCTTGATTCGTTGATCTCTCCTATTAAGCTGTGTGTTTAGCATTCTCGTGACAACATAAGAATTAATTTTTACATCCTTACTTAGGAGCAGGGTCAGCACTCCCCCCATTGAAACTATATAAGTTAGATGCGTGAAAGGCATTTTAAATATTTGAAGTAAAGGTTATTTAACTTTACAATTGAGCTTGTTATTTAGGTTATTGAAATTATCCATGCCTTTATTTTTATATATTTGACCTATCATTTTAGTAGCTATTAGATACAAATTTTCTAGCATTTAGTAATTTAGTCCATAAATTTATTAGTTTTCAGTTTTAACAACTCAAAGATATTTGATAACCTTAATGAAATTTGTGACCATCATATCTTTCTGGTGAATCATATCTTCAAAAGCTAAAACAGAAACTGTCCCGTTTTGGTACTGGGCTGTTTTGAATTCTATTTCTTCTAATGGCAATAATCCTATATTTTATCTTACCTTTTTTAAAAAAAATATTTTATTTATTCATTTTCAAGCAGAGAGATACAGAGAGAGAGAGAGAAAGAGAGAGAGAGAGAGAGAGAGAGAGAGAGAGAGCATACCAGGGCTGGGTCTGGCTTATGTGGGTCCTGGGGAATTGAACCCAGGGCCTTAGGCACTAGAGGCAAGTGCCTTAACCGCTGAGCCATCTCTCCAGCCCTATCTTACCTTTTTTAAAAAATATTTTTATTTATCTATTTGAGAGTGAGAGAGAAAGAGGTAGACAGGGAGAGAGAGAGAGAGAGAGAGAGAGAGAGAGAGAGAGAGAGAGAGAGAGAGAGAGAATGGGTGCTCCAGGGCCTCCAGCCACTGCAAATGAACTCCAGAAGCATGAACCACCTTGTGCATCTGGCTTTATGTGGGTACTGGGGAATGGAACTCGGTCCTTTTGTGTTACAGACAAATGCCTTAACTGCTATGCCATCCCTTCAGCCCATTCTCTTACCTTTTTAAAAAAATATTTCATTTATTATTTACTTTCAAGGAGAGAGAGAGAGGGAGGGAGAGTATGGGTACACCCAGACGCATGTGCCACTTTGTGCATCTGGATTTATGTGGGTACCAAGGATTTGAACCTGGGCCATCAGCTTTTGCAAACAAGTGCCTTTAACCACTGAGCAATCTCTCCAGCCCCTCTCTGGTAAGTTGCTGCAGTAAATGACCACCACCCAGGCTCATGCAAACAGCTCAGTGGGTCAAAAATAAAAACCTATGAGAGTAGGAAGGGATTCGTTGGGAAGGAGAAGGGGTGTGGATGGAGTGGGCATGGGATCAGAGAGGGTAATGGCAGGCGATCATGATCAAAGTACACTACATCCCTGTAAGAACTTGTCAAAATTTTTAATGTCAAAATATTTAAAAAGTTACAAATAATAGAGTAGCTGGTGTGATGGTATCACAGAGAAAGCCTTGCTTTGTATAACTAGTATATCTTCTGCTAATAAAAACCAAGCATCTGCTAACGCAAATAAAACACATGCTAATACAATTCAAAGCAATAGGAAGAAGCCACCCTGAGCGCGCCTGGAATAAACAGGTAAGCGCTGGAGAGCAAACTGCCTGCATGTCTGATGACACGTTCAGTGTTTTAAACAGCAGCATAACTAGCCGGTCATTAGTTTCTCTGATTTGAGGAAAGCCATCTCACCTCTGACCCCTCGGCTTGTCCACCTGCTAAAGATGGAATTGTCATACTTTACCACCATCTTTCATATTGATTTATTTAGTAGGACAGCAGTTCATAGAGTACCTGCCATGTCGAGCATCTTTAAACACAGTGATCAGGCTGAGAAGGATGTAAAAGGCAGGTTTGTATCCTGTGAGTAACAGCATATACTGCAGTGTTTGAAACAGGACTGGCCTTGAGATTTGTTTTAAACACACTCCTGCTAATGGCATGGAAGATGGATTGGAGGAATGAGACAGAGAGAAGAGCCTCCTTCAGGGGTTGTGCTATTCTAGGAAAGAGCTGAGGGCCTGGACTAAGCCAGTAGCTTTCGGGAAAGAGGAGAGGGGAAGAATCAGAGGATGGTTGTAGACTTGGCCGCCCTTGCTGAGGGTGAGGCACGAATAATTTTAGATGTTCAGAAACCACTTAGATTGGCTTTAACCCAAAGATAAGTAGAAATAAATGGAATTCCTCTGATTGATGGAAATATATTCATAGAAAGAGAATATATTTGGAAATAATAAAATATAGAGATGGGGGGAGGACAGAAAGGAGTAATAGTAACATTTTTCATAAGAGAAAGCAGGCTTCCAGGAAAAAGATTTTTGCCATATCAAAATATTTTCATACGGGAGTCACACAAGATAAAATTAAAATGAAAACCCAAAGATCATCAGTACATTGCACAGTCCGCAATGGGCTCTTTTTGTGTGCTAAATTAGTGTGTGGTAAAGGTGGCATTTCATATCACGAGGAGAGATGAAATGCATGGGATTGACACTTGCCACCTGAAAAAACTAATTTTACTTTCTTGCATGGCACTACTTATAAAGACTGGTTCTAAATGGGCTAAAATCTTAAACCTGAAAAAAGGGGGAAAAATCCCAGGCATAATTGAGAAAATGAGGGAGAACATGGTTATGTCCTAAGGGTAGGAAAGGTCTTTTCTTTCTCGTGCTGGAGATGGAACCCAGGCCTTCAAACAGGATAGATAAACATTCTTCTACTTCATCCTCCATCCAGGAAAGTATTTCCTAAAACTACGGTGCATTAAAAATTAAAACTTCTCAATGAGTCAGAAAAAGCAAGGTCCATCCACAAATTGAACAGTAAATGGTGATTTGTGGGAAAACTATTAGCAACATACATCACAAAGAAGTTAAATTCATTTATATTCAGAAGTGAGATATAGGCACAGTGAATACATAGTGGAAAGATGCAATAACCAATTCGCAGGAGAGGAATACAAATGGCCCAATACGTAAAGCCACGTGCCAGCTCAGGAGATGCCCAAACACGAGAGAGCAGGTGTGTTTCACCAATCAGGTGGACAGAGAAATTACAGTAGCAAATGTTGGTGTGAGAAGTGGATGTTCTTCTGTCCTAGGAAGAAGGTTGTGAGCGTTCAAGGCAATTTCTTGCTCCTTTGAAATTATTTAAGTATTTTATTTATTCATTTTCAAGCAGAGATACAGAAGAGAAAGAGAGAGAGAGAAAGAGAGAGAGAGAGAGTCAGGGCCCCCACCTTGTATGTCTGGCTTATGTGGGTACTGGGGAATTGAACCCAGGGCCTTGGGCACTGGAGGCAAGTGCCTTAACCATTGAGACATCTCTCCAGCCTGCTCCTTTGAAATTTTATAGCAATAATTTCCCTTCTTGTCCTCTCCCAGAGAAGCTCTGTGAAAGGAAAGTGAGCTCCAAGCTGCACATTTGTTCTAAGTCGTAAAGTTCTGGAAGCCAATATCTCTCCACTTACTTTGTAGTTTAATTAGGTGACCACCTGTTAAGTAGTGGTGTGCTGATGATGGACCAGTGCCTGGAACTTGACACTCGTTTTAATCAGAGGTTTGGATCACCATAATGTATTTTCCACTGGTACTCTGAGATACAATACTGAAAACCAAAAGCCTTGCTTTAAATAGCAATAAATCATAGTTTAAAGCATTTTAGTGGGTACAATAGAAGAAAACTAAACTCCGAGATACATTTTGCCAATGCCTAATTATCGTTGTGTTTCTAACCCTTCTCCAATGTACAGATAACTTTTCCATGAGTCTTGTGTGGCCGCTCATTTCTTGGAGGTTAAAATCGTTCCAAGGTCTGGCATAAACCCCTGTCCTTGCTCCTCCTCAGTGTCCACTTACAGCTGAGCCCAGGGCAGGCATTGAGTTACCATCTCTAAAGATCCTTCTGCTCTGAGAGTCACTACCAGAAATTAGCTTCCAATTCTTTATATTCCCTCTGTCCTAAGAGTCCCTGTATGTTCCCTCTGCTGTGAGTAAAAGCAGATGAATTACAGTCAATTCAGACATCTTCACTTTTCCTAATGTGTAATTCACAAATGATCTTGTCTTCAACCCAAGGAAATGACTTGCCTTGCAAAAGACCCCAGCCAAAGAGAAATGTCA
>PVHP010048156.1:0-12622 GCA_004024765.1 Zapus hudsonius | reverse complement strand
CCTCGTGTGCACAGCTACCCCTAGGAAGGTACGAGGCACCCCCCCCCTCATGTGCACGGCCACCCCTGGGAAGGCACGAGGCACCCCTCTCCTGTGCATCGCCACCCCGGGGAATGCATGAGGCACCTCCGGGAAGGCACGAGGCACCCACCCCTTCGTGTGCATGGCCACCCCGGGGAATGCAAAAGGAGGTGTCCCCTCCCTGTGTGTATGGCCACCCCCTGGGAATCAAGGCACCTCCCCTCGCGTGTGCACAGCCACCACCACCCATGCACAAGGCACCCCCTCTTCCCCCCCCCCCCGCAAGGCGACCCCTGGGAATGCTCCAAAAAGTTGTTCTCTGGAAGGGGTGTCCAACCCGACCTTCAATCACCGAGGCTTCATTTGGGGTTTAAAAATGTGTATGAATCGCCCTGAGAAAAACAAATGGGTGTTCTTTCTACAAATAGCAGCATTTGGTGTCTCTCCTGACCGCAGAAAGGGAATAGAGACTTCCATAATTAAAGGGAAAAGGAAAATGAAAGGAGCTGAAAATACTGAACTGTGTAGTCTGGGTGGGTTAAGTTTGAAAACACATGAAATGATCAGGACTGCCAAATAGCACTTCTGAGAAACCATATCGCACATTGTGAAGGAAATCGATGGTGAAAGTAGGGGCAGGCACGGTGCTCCTCCTACTCCTTTTAAGAATCCCAGAAATAGTTGCTGAGGGTTTTTGTCCCCCCCCCCCTCCACACCACCACCTCCCCTTCTGCTGAGGCAAGAGAAATGACACACTGAAAATAAAATCGTCAACTATATATTAAGCACCACTGGGATATTCTGTCGTTAGATTTTGGTGTGAGTAAAAGAATTCATTCTCCATAATCAATATGTAGCTTGTGTAATATATTTAAATTTTAGAATGAAGTACTTTTTTCAAAGTTGGTTCTATACCTTGTTTTTTTTTTTTCATTATACCAGTAGGTTCAATTCTTGTAGATATAGGAAATGATGGTGGCATAAAGGAAACAACATAAACTAATACCCATTGAATAGAAATGGTTTGGACTCAGGCTTACAACTACTGATGATTTTAAGAAAAGTTCCAATAGCTGTGAGTGACATATTCTAAAGCAGAACAGCTTGACCTATTTTCCACTTATCTAAATAAAATTAAAGTTTCTGAAGTCAAATTGTGGAAACACTAAAACAGAGAGCCTACAAATCATTCTCACCACAATAAACAGTGAGCATTTTTAATCTTAAATTGTCTCAGAAAACTGTAATGTTTGTAATATGTAAATGTAAGGTGTGTAAAGGCTAACAGAACTGTTCTAAGTGGTCACAAGTCCCTCCTAAAAAGTGAAGTTATATCCTTTAAATATGTGTAGCACGGCATCGTGGTCCTTAGAAAATTTTAATCAATACATGTTCAAAGATGAAATTCTTGGCCGTTCACACAGTGGCATCCATGGGTATGAAGTCTTCAGGAAACTCCCAGAGTCCCCATACTTGATAATAGCCCATGCTCCTGGCTGAGTATGGCTTACTTTAGCTCCTTAGAAATCTACCTTTTTGATGAGTCTCTTCCACTGGCTCCCATATCACCAGAGGCACACCTTCTCCCTCTAGTGGCTAAGCCTTCAGACACTTTGCTATCAGTCACCCATCTTTGCCAACCAAGAGCTAGTTGAGCAGAGTGATGTAGGCTGGCAGAGTTCTGTGGGGTGAGAATTAGGCCACTTTGGCACACATGTCCTTCTTTTCAACTTCCCATTTCCTGTTTCATTTGCAAATCATGACCAAATGCAACCCAAAGAAGTCATGAATGTGTTACCATACTAAATTTGGCAATTCTATTTCATGCCTCTGGAGTCTGTCATCTTGGCACTGAGACTCACAATGAAATTCACCCATGGGAAGGTACCCTCGTTTGAACTAGAGTAATACACTTTGTTCAGAATATCCCATTATAGCATGTTGGTATTGATAAAAAAAAAACATGCATTTACTAGTGTCCTCAGTCATAGCTACAATGTACACATTTTGTTAAGTACATATGTAGTTATACTACGCAAGACAAAATACCACCAGAGAAATAAAGTACCATACTCTTTGCCACTATGTCCAGTTGGAAAATTAAATATTCACTTTGGGGAGGAAGTGAGAAGGTGGAACAGTAGCATACCCTTCCTCTGCGTTTTGTCACATTGGTAATTCTCATTCTTTCTGTCTCATCCTTTGGAAAATGTACCTTCTCAGAACCATCTTAGAACATCTTTGCACACATTTCTTTTATAACCCAGATGTAAACATGTTATTCATATGTTGAGTTTTTAAATAAAACCTAGTTCCCCACAAGAATGTGCCCTTTGTAAGGACAGGGATGACTTCTGTCCTTTCAATCATTGTTTTTAAGAACTAGCACAGTGTTAATGAATAAACATGTTGAATGAATGAACAAATGAATGAATACAGAGGAAAACACCTTATGTATATTATTAAACTATTCTCAAGGGACAAAAAAATCTCAAAGATGCATTCTAATTACATAGTGAATATGATCATATCATGACTCATAAATCATGTCACATATATCCTTAATATGTCAGCTCTGAGAGCTCATGGTCTGCATCAAGAATGTGAGCCTCTTCCAAGGTATTATCCAATAGATCATGGGAATACCAATGTAAAAGTTACTACAATTGAATCTTAAATATTTTATATAGAATAAAGTTTTAATTAAAATACACTTATATGAGTCCTCAACTTACTACATCTCACTACCTGACAATTCAGGAAATGCTGACTATCAAGGAATGTAACATATTTAATTTTATAACCACTAAGTACAATTAGCAAAAGAAACATTGTACAAGGCTGTGTAGCTAAAAGGCACATTATGACGCATTGGTTTTATTCTCTATCTGCTTTCAATTTAAATACAATTCCCTTTAAAGGAACCTAGATAAGTCTTGTGTTTATCTTGTTTAATCAAGGAATTCAATCCATGTTTTAAAGTTCAGGTTTTATTTTCAGTGTAGCAAGGACAATTTAGAGAATTGCATTTTTTTCTAATATCAAAGAAGAAAATCTTGAAATGTCCATATATATCAATTTGATGGCTTCGTGGTGCTTGATGTAACAACCACACAAAGCAGGTGCTCCCAAATAACTTGAATCCCTAGAAAAATTGAGATGAAGACGCACATGTAGGCACATGTTGTAAAACTAAAAATTTGTTCCATTGTCATTTGGAATTGTTGTTCTTGTCCATAAAAGGATAGGGGACAATGACCTCGCTTCTCTTTACCTGGATTGCACCAAGGAAGCAAGGAGGTCAGAAAGGGAACCCTAGTTTCAAAAAAGTTGTGAAGTTCCAAATTCATTTCATTTTATATTAGTACCACCCTACTTTGCCTCTGGGAATACACTGGTGGTCTGGGGTCTGGCTGGCTGGCATGTGAGTTCCACGTCTAAGGGGTCTCTCATTCGATCCACCTTGAACAGTTATAAAAAAATGACACTTTGCAGTTTGAGGTTAGGTTGTTATGCAGATTATTAAGAAACTGATCAAGGGAAGGTAGCATGGCTTAAATTCGCACTTTGAGAGAATAATATCAGATGCTGCATTAAAAATGGAGATGCGTCCCACCTGTGAGGAAATGTCTTCCATTCATGCAAAATGGAACTCCATGTTAGTCAAATGGTAGGGCTCAATGTCCTATCTAACAGGTATTGAAAGGAAGTTCTAAGAAAACCAAAATGTCACCACATGAAAGTGCAGTAAAGCTCTTGGAATCCCCAGTGAAGTATTAGTGCAGGAAAAGAGAAACTTTTCAATTCTGTGCAAATAGCTTACAAATAAAGAACGTCAATACAATGAAAGAAATCAACTAGCATTAATTTTGTTAGACATAGGATACAAACCAACCTCAATAATCCAGAATACTTTTGGAAACTAAATTAACAGGTAAGGCACTTAATTGTGCCAGGGAAAATTAAGAGGGAAAACCCAAAATGATCGTTTTATTTCAGAACTAGGAGGAGCCAAATGGGAAAGACTAGACTGCAGATCTGTAGTAGTGACACTTGGATTCTGCTAGACAGATTCATACACCAAAGCAGAGTGACTGACATGTCGCATCTCAAGGGAAACATTTAGTCCTTAAATCAATATCAATAGGAATATAATCTGTCTTTTCAGTCTTGTGAAAAGCTTCTGGAAATTCAAGCCCAGTGTTTGTGAGAATCTTCTCCCTTTGTAAACCAAGTTCTCTCAGTAGCACAGTCTAGTTACACTTAAACTTCCTGCATAGGCTGGAGCAAACACAGGAACACATTAGCAAAAGAAATTCAGGTCTTCCACCTTCCCACCCGTTAGAGTTCCATGGTAGTATTTTGGTAGTTAACTACCTGAGAACCTTACGGGGACAGAACTGGGGAGCCATTTACTGTTTGATCGCTCTGAAAAGCAGTGTTTGATGTGGAAAAGGGATTTGAATCAAAGAAATGTCATTAACAGGTAGCAAAGTCAAATGTCACTCCTCCAACCCCAATATTCAAGACTTGTGGTTTAGAGAAAGGTTAGCTTAATATAGAAGTTAGTATGGCATTCTGAACTGTCTTAAGATCTTTCCCCCAGCAGCTGTGCCCAGACTTCAAAAGGTGCTTCAAATTTGATGCCATGGTAAGGCACCAGACATGTGGGAAAGTCCCACTCAGTAGACTAAGAATATCACTGAGTCCTATAAAACATATTCCAGAAACTGCTGCATATGGAAGACTCTGGTTTTGAAGAATAATATTATTGAGAAATAAAGCCATATGCAGAATCTGTAGCACTTTATTTTATGTTTAATTTATTTTTTTAGCAGGACCTCACTGTGTAAACCAGGCTGGACTCAAACTTTGAGGGTTCCTCTTGCTTTTGTCTCTCAAATGCTGCAGTTACTGGGGTGCACCACCATGCCTAGCTAGCATTTAAGATAGATGACACAAGAGACTATCGATGTAACTAGGAGAACAATATATATCATTGCGATAGGCATTGACTGTGTGCCAGATGCCAGGGTAAAGTAAGCACGTTTCATGTATATCTCATTTAAAATCCATTGTCAGCTGGAGAGATGCCTCAGTGTTGCCTGCAAAGCCTAACAACAGGGTTCAATTTCCCAGTACCCATGTAAACGCCAGATGCACAAAGTGGTGCATGCGTCTGGAAATCATTTGCAGCAGCCAAGAGGCTCTGGTGCATCCATTCTTTCTGACAGTCTCTCTTTTATCACACTGTACTTACAAATTAATAAATAAAAGTATTGTTTAAAAATCCATTTATAATAGAGGTAATATCATTCTAATTTTTCATTCAAAGAAATTAAAGCATGGAGATATCATAATGATGCCAAACACATAAGTCCTAAAAAGCCCATATTCATAGCCATAATACTATGTTATTTCCTACATAGGCAAATATCTTCATCAATCATATAAACCTGCTGCTATCTAAATCTTACGTTTTAGGTAAATGAACAAAGTTAATTCTTTTAAAGAAAACAGAATGTCCAGGGTGCTACTAGAAGGTCAGTCAAATGTGGAATCAATGTAGAACTCTGGCAAACTATGACAATCTATGTATGAAATATGACCTATCTGAGATTTTAATACTGTATTAGTAGGTGCTCAGTATTACCTAGCAAGCTCTTCTGAACAAAGCTATGATATGAGAGGACCAGTAGAAGTAAATTAGAAAGTCACAATCTTCTAAAGAATTAAATCGGAGCTGAAGAGATGGCTCAGCGATTAAAGGTGCTTGCTTGCAAAGCCTGACAGCCCATATCTGAGACTTCAGACCCACATAAAGCCAGGCACACAAAATGGAACTTGTGTCTGGAGTGCATCTGCAGTGGCAAGAGGCACTGGCACACCCATTCTCACTCTCACTCTCTATCTCTCCCTTTCTCCCTCCCTCTCTCCCTCTTTGTCTTTCTCCCAAATGAATAAACAAAAATTTAAAACATACTTCTCTATTTTTTGAAAAAAAGACTAAAATAATGATACAAAGGTAAAGACAACGTAACTATAAATTCTGGATCACCAAACATATCTGCACATTTTATTTTAAAGATCATAACTTCATTGCACCCAGAAGCATGCGGATCATACTTTTTCTTTTTATAGATTCCACTTACGTGTGCAATGAATGCATGCACTACTGTCTGTAATGAACACTGACACTTTCAGTGGCTCTTGTGTTGCTGATATTTTGTGTTTTTTAGGAAGTACATTTTTGTCCTCCTAATGGAGAATAGCTATATTGTAAAAGAAATCTATTTGAACATCTGCCCTGGTCAGTTTATAGTAAAAGCCAATTTGAACATTTGCATAAAATTTATAAGTGAAGCCTGTGAGATTAGGATTTTTGTCTCAATATACTAAAAGAACTGACACCAGAGTAGGGAAACAAATATTTTTAAGCTTTTCAATCCATTTTGTCTAGGTATACTAGCTGCATATTGACTTTCTTGTAGTAGGGTTTTCTAAATTAAAAATGAAATAATGTTTTTATTTGATAACAAAGATAGAACTTATGGAGGAAGTTTATCATTGGCTTTGGGGAACCTGTTCTAATGCAGAAGTGCTTCCAAAAATAGCTAAAGTAACTAAACAAAGAAAATGAATCTTGTGTCGGAAACATTCATAAAATTTTTATAAAATTTAATCTCCCAATATTTACATTAAAGAATGAATGCAGTATATCCAATTGGTGTTTAAGCAGGACTCAGACTTCACATTGTAACATGGAAGAGGGGGTGTGTCTCTCTTGAATCCATAAGAATTCTTCCTGAGAGGTCATTCTTGGTGTAGAGCCAGACACTGCAGGTTGTGCGATCTACTGCTATTAATCAACCTAAAACCCTTGATCAAGTCCAAAACCAACAGTAGAAACTACCAGAAGTTTTCACTTTCCTCAGGATTCTGTTGTAAGGAGGGAATATACTTGAAAGTCACATTCTTCTTTATTAAAAACTGATATTTCTAGCCGGGTGTGGTGGCGCACGCCTTTAATCCCAGCACTCGAGAGGCAGAGGTAGGAGGATCACCATGAGTTCAAGGCCACCCTGAGACTACATAGTGAATTCCAGGTCAGCCTGGACTAGAGCGAGACACTACCTAGAAAAACCAAAAAAAAAAAAAAAAAAAAAAACTGATATTTCTTTTTTTATATCCACCTCCTATGTGTTTAGAAATTGATAGTTGTGCTCTCTAAGAACAGTACACTGGGCACTTGTAAACTTGATTTACTGTAGCCCTTCACAGCTCATGAGCAGGCCTGGGATCTTAAAGCTCACTGAGCCTGTGCCATCCTGAAGTGACCCTTGAGACCATGGGTTCATCTTTCTGTCTACTTTAGAATTTCAGTGGATCAGTCAGCATTAGTCAAATCAGCCTACTGAAGGAGACTCATCAGAGACACCATATGTCTAGGAGAGGTTATCCAAATGGAGCCTCTAGGAGTCATGAAAAGAAAAGTAGGCAACTCCTAATGAGAAAGGAGAATGGCACCATATGCTGATAAAGGTTATGGCAGGAGACAGGTTAGAGTTACTGAGGAGGAAATGAGAAGGAAAGGAATATGAGGGTGTGAGTAGAGGCAAGATTAAGAGGAAGAGTCAACACTCAGCTAGCGGGTTGATCGTGCAGGGTTGAAGTAAGTTGGTTGGCTGCCAAGTTGGTTGGTTATTGGTTGTTTCTGGCCTCACTGGTTGTTGTTGGTTAGTTTTGTCTTTTAAAGTAAGACCTCAGGATATACAGCTGACTGGTGATGGGGAGGTGGGGCAATGAGGAATTGGGGATACTAACTCAATGTTGGCCCACTAAACAATGTAACTCATTATGGACAATAAAAAAAAAACTGAAAAAAAGTAAGACCTCAGCATGACCCAATAGCGATGTGAAAGCATTAATAACAATAACATGATTGAAGAGAATAGAAAATCGATGAAGGGAAGTCCCTGTTGAGTCAGGAAGGAAAAGGTGCTATTGTACAGCTGGCATGATGAACGCCAGAGAGGAGAGGACATACCTCTTGGATTTGAGGAGAAAAGATGGGTTATGATGCAACTTATTGTCATGTTGAGATGTTGAGAAATGATTTGGAAAAGATATGAATGTTTTGTACTGGGGATGAAGGGAAAGCCAACAAATTAAGCTTGAAGAGGATTCTATGAAGGATGTGGTGGAGGTTAATTAAAAAGTAGAAAAAATGGTAAGTTAAGTAAAAGACCCATTTGCAGCTGATAGCCACAAATAAGCCATGAATATGCTCAGAATTATAGAGATACCTGAGCTCACAGACTCCATATAATCTAGAAAGGAATAAGCCATATGAATTTTTTGCCATATTGGGGCTAGAAGACATTACATCAAGAAAATTCAGTTTAATTGATATATTAGAGTCATATACCACAGTGAGCTATATAAAGGAAACCAACAGATTTGGAACTGTCATATAGGAAAAAGTGGAATGATATAGAGACCACAGGTCCCAGTGAGGTTAAGAATTTGTGTATCTGAAGGGATGCTGAGTAAGAAATAGGAAAGGATAGAAGATTGTGAATCAAATTTGGTGTTTCTGATGAAGAGCTATGCACCAAGATGCAGAAGAGAGGCAGAAAAAGCAGGGCCACTGAAAGATTATCCCGAAGTGATGAGGAGATGGAACTGTTCATGGAATAAAAGGAAATACTGAAGTAGGAGCATAAGTTGGTAGAGAGCAAGTCCCTGGAATGCTGGTAAAGAAAGCTAGAAGGAAGGGTTATGAAGAGGTATTAGGAAATCACAAACATTGCAGCAAGAAGGTATTTTATAGAAGTGTAAATCTTCTGAAAGTATCGTTAGATAGCTAGGGGCAGCTTATTCCATATTCTTGCCAGAGCAAGGTGACTCATAGGACAGGATTGTCACCTGAGAAGACTATAGGAAGGGGACTGTAAAACTTGGTTTGCCAAGAATGGTCTCAATTTGTACCAGTAGTACTAATATCATTATCACATTTATCTGTATCTGGAGATCATTTGCAGTTGCTAAAAACTCTCTCTTTCTCTCTCTCTCTCTCTCTCTCTCTCTCTTCTCTCTTCCTCCCTTCCTCTCTCCCTCCCAGGCACTATAGCACTTGCCTTTAATCCCAGCACTCCAAAGGCACAGGCAGAAGGATTGCTTTGAGTTTGAGGCCAGCCTGAGACTACATAGTGAAATCCAAGTCAGCCTGGGCTAGAGTGAGATCCTACCTCAAAAAGAAAAAAAGGGAAAGTTACCCATTTTCTATGTGAAATTACATAGCCTCAGAGAAGAGTTCTTTAATTTAGAAAATAAAAACATTTTGATGTAGGAGGGGGTATATGATGATTTTGAATTTTGGTTTATTTTGCATAGTAAAGAAATTTCAGAGGCCAAAATGAGAAGCTGAGAGAAGAGGTCCCAGACAGCATGGGAAATGAGAGTGTAGAATGAGTTGACCTCAGCTCCCATATTATATTTCACTGTCAATATCAGCTTTCTTATTCCTTCAATCTTCAGTCTCGTGGACAGCCAAGCCTTCTGAGGTTAAATGCACTTGGTATTATTTATATCATCATAGTATAGCCAATGAATACAGCAGTGTTTGTACTACAAGAAGAATCAGGTCAGAGACTTTATAAGCATTACCAGGCTCCATGTTCCCACAGATTATCATCACATGGTGGTCACTTATTAAAATAACAGCCTTGTCTAATCACTTTCCCTCACATTTATGTATTGAGTATTAATTTTTTCTAAACTTTGGCAAGATTTGGCATTCTCTAACAGTTCCACTTCAATACTTCCTTCAAAATTAGGGTAAGAAAACATGGCAGCTTAAAGCCCCAAATAATTGAAGACTTTGATTTATCCATCCGAGTCATTTGATTTACCAAACATTAATATGCTGAGAACTGAGGGCAATAGGATTATGGTACTTAAATTGGATGAAAGTATAAAAAGCAAGTAGAAATTACCATTGGTATTAGAACTGAAAATACTCTTATGTCTCTAGTCAAATCCATAGGCTCAATTTCAACTTCAAAACCAATGTAACTTGTACCAATTTTGTATGACTTTGTCTGGGGGAGGGCAAAAATAAACATCCAGCCACCACACATGGAAAACACCAAACCAAAGAAAGAATCCATCCAAGTCCAGATTTGGGAACCAATTCGTTTATGGAGGTTTTTTATAGGAACATGGGCAATGAAAACCAGCTACAACCCTGGCAATCCCACCCCAACATGAACAGCTCATGAATAGCTTCAACATATAAACTTGGGGATATGAGCCTCATGAAGAGCTCCTGGAAGCCGTAGTATCTCATGAGCCTCTGCATTCCCTCTCCTAGGAATGTTAATTAGCCCAATCTTGTGAGGGTCTCCTGCATGTGATCAAAGGCACTTTATATAAAGATAGTGATTTCAGCTATGACAAACCCAAGTAAATGGCAATACTTCAACCCATATTGGAATTGAATATATATATATATATATATATATATATATATATATATATATATATATATATATATATATATATAATATTTTACTTATTCATTTTCAATCAGAGAAATACAGAGAGAGAGAGAGAGAGAGAGAGAGAGAGCGAGCACCAGGGCCATCACCTTGTGGGTCTGGCATATGTGGGTACTGGGGAGTTGAACCCAGGGCCTTAGGCACTGGAGGCAAGTGCCTTAACCAATGAACCATCTCTCCAGCCCCTGGAATTGAATATATTTTTAAAGGAATGATCCTCTCATTAATCATAGAAGACAGCATCATCAGAAGAGACCTTTAAGTAAATAAGGTTATAGGTCTGAAAATAATTTAGTATACTGCAACTTAGACATCAAACTCAGTGTTTTAACATATGGAAAGGTATGCAAAGCTATTCCATCTGCTATGAGAATTCTTTAGTCACCATGACAAATTCATGTTAGAACAGGTGATTTGTTTTAAAAACTCCAATTTGCAAATTATCCATAGGAATTCATGGAAGTAAATTTATAACAATATTTCAATTCTGAATTGTGTTTTTTTAAATCCATATGAAGGGCTGGAAAGATTGCTCAGTGGTTAAAAGCACTGGCTTGTAAAAAAATCATATATGTTTTTGTAGAATTACTTCGTGATAAAAAAAATCGGTCAGGGGGAAGACATCATGGCACACACCTTTAATCCCAGCACTTGGAAGGCAGAGATAGGAGGATCTCTGTGAGTTCTAAGCCAGCCTGGGACTATAGACTGAGTTCCAGGTCAGTCTGGGCTAGAATAACACTCTACCTCAAACAAACTCCCAAGAAGCAAACAAACAAGCAAACAAAAAACTGGGCAAGGTGACACACATTTAATCCCAGCACTCTTTGAGTTGCGGTAGGAGAATCACTGTTAGTTCCAGGCCATCCTGGGACTACAGAGCCAGTTCTAGGTTAGCCTTGGCTAGAGTAAGACCCTACCTCCCCCCCCCAAAAAAAAAGACATAAAACAAATAAGCAAAAAATATTAGCCAGTTAACCATGGTACATGTATATATGTTAGATTCAAAAACATGCTTCTTTACCTAATCATTCTACATGTCTAATGTATTCCTATTAATGTATTAGTTAAATATATGAAAATATTACAGCTATATTTCATTATCTGAAAAAACATTCAAGCTGAACCTTAGCTTCAGAGTATTTAAAAAGTTTTAGCAGTTTGAAGGATATCCATCCTTCTAGAACAGTGTATTTCAGATGTCTGATGATAATCATTGGGCTGGCTATGTTTTTAGTGAGTCATAAATCGCATCAAAAAGCATTGAAAAGGGGGCTGGAATAATAGCTCAGTGGTTAAAGGTACTTGCTTGCAAAGCCTGACAGCCTGGAGTTCGATTCCCCAGTACCCACATAAAGCCAGATGCACAAAGTAGCACACATGTCTGGAGTTTTGTTTGCAGTGGCAGGAGACACTAGTGTGCCCAACCCCCCCCCCTCTCATGCATGTGTGCCATTTCTACTGTTAGAACAATTTGAGAGAAAGACTGGGTCAGCCTTTTGACGACATGCATTCTACAGCATGCATACTTTAAACATAGGGCGCTTCACATGGAGTTAGTACTGTCTCATTAATAAAACATTTCCTAGAGATCAAACTCTTTATAAAAAACAATGAAATATTCCAACGCTGTCTAGTCAGTCATTGCAAATCACTTTCAATGCAATTCGTTTTCTATTTTTACATTTTAAAACCAATGTTATTTCTTTATTAGGCCTTTGCGCTTTACCTACATCAACCCTCTGCCTTCTGCACTTCTTAAATAAACATCTGTTTGGTGCTGCCAAAATCTTCTCAGTGTTATAAAGATCCTTATGTTAAGTGTGTTGTAGCTCTCAACATACACGCAAACATTAGTGTCCACTTAAATTACTGTGTTCATATTAGGTGCTTTTAAAAAGTGAGCCTATATCTTAAAATAGTAGATGACTTCAGTATGGTCACAGAACTAATACTGGGATTAAAGTTAAGCTTTCAGAAACACCTGTTGGTTTATTCTCAATTTGCTTTAACAGACTAGGAAACCTAGTGAGCTTAAT
>PVHP010048155.1:0-12634 GCA_004024765.1 Zapus hudsonius | reverse complement strand
TAAACAAGGCAGGGAGTGAGTGAGGAAGACACTCATCTACACACACACCCAAAAAATTAAAGAAAGCAAATAAGGCTCACAATGATGACCAGAAATACAAAATCCCAGCCCTCAGAGGGAGAGAGGCAGAAGGGGATCAGTTGTTCAGGGCCAGCCTTGGCTGCACTTGGAGTTTAACACCAGCCTGGGTTACATAAGGCCCCATCTCAAAAAGAAATTAAACAGGAACAATAAGCATGAAGAATATACTGAAATTTACTAATCAAATAAGTGTAGGTTGGACCACAGGCTTGCCCCATGTACCTAGCACACGATTTTCACCCCCCCACCCCGAGATCTCACTGTAGCCCAGGCTGACCTGGAACTCACTCTGTAGACCCAGGCTGACCTTGAACTCATGGTGATCCTTCTACCTCTATCTCCAAGTGCTGGGATTAAAGATGTACACCACCACACCCGGCTGATTTTCACTTTGAGTCAGTCAGTGGGAATATAGTTTATCGACAACTGTCTTATAAACTTGATTAATATGTTACTCAAAGCTGATCGCAGTTAACACCAAATTACCGACTCTCCGAAAGAACCAGACTCTGGAATCATGGGACCCTTTTGAGGCTTGTTAACTTCCCAGAAGACAGCTTTGGTCTCTTTCACATCGTCTTTCCAGTTCAAAGCACTTCTCAGTTTCTGACCTGTCTCCTAAACCCCTGTCCCACATTGACTGGCAACTTAGCAAATTTATGGTATCCAACTTTGTTTTTTTGTTTGTCTGTTTTTTTGGGGGGTTTTTTTGCCAACTTCATTTTTGACCTTTCAGTTCTCATGAGATATTCCTTATTTTATCCTCTTCCATTTGCACTTTCATGATTAAAAAAATATTTTATGTATTTTTTTATTTGAGAGAGAGACAGAGAGAAAATGGACGTACCAGAGCCTCCAGCCACTGCAAAGGAACTCCAGACACATGGGCCACCTTTTTTGCATGTAGCTTTATGTGGGCACTGGGGAATCAAACTCTGGCCACTAAGCCATCTCTCCAGCCCTCATGCTTTTTGAGGGGAACCTCACTTCTTGCTGTACAAAGAAAAGTTACAGAGCATGAAGTTCAGGACATCCCTCCTTACCACAGAAAGACCAGTTTATGGCCTGAGTTATTCCCAGAACTTCAGACCATAGTCTGGATAGTTACATTTGCAATGGCAGGAGACTGTGGGGTACCCACCCACTCTCTTTCTCCCTGAAAATAATGTCAAAAGACGTTTTTGAGAATCTTGAGTATTTTTTTTTGTTTGTTTTTCAAGGTAGGGTCTCACTCTAGTCCAGGTTGACCTGGAATTCACTATGTAGTCTCAGGGTGGCCTTGAACTCACAGCAATCCTCCTACCCCTGCCTCCTGAGTGCTGGGATTAGAGGCGTGCACCACCTCGCCTGGATTGAATATTTTTGGTTGTAGGATTGATAAAATGATAAACACTGTGGTGTGAATGTTAGCAAAATATTATTTTATATAATATATGTGCCATATATACCTTATCCTGTGCTGATTGACCCAAGTGGTGAGTTAAGTATTTCATCATAATGCTACAATGAATAGCCTTGAATGTGATAGTCATTACACGTATGCAGCTATATTTGTAGGGTAACCTTGTGTAAATGAAATTATTTGACAAAATGATATATGCATTCATGATTTTGACAGACATCATGTTTAGCACTGCATGGAAGCACATGCTTGTCTATAAATTCACCAACAGTGTGTGACCAACCTTTTAAATTTTGACTGTTCAGAAAAGTGTCATGATTTGAATTGTCCCTTATGAACCATTCATATTTCTTTTTTTAAAAAGTATTGATTTTGGTTTCTTTTTTCAAGGTAGGGTCTCCCTCTAGCTCAGGCTGACCAGAATATAGGAATATAGCAAAACAAGGCCAGCCTGGAACTACCTAGTTTGGTTTACAAAAAACCAAAAACAAAAAGAAATAATAATTGGTTGTTCAAGGTAGGGTCTTGCTCTAGCCCAGGCTGATCTAGAATTCACTATGTAGTCTCAGGCTGGTCTCGAACTCACAGTGATCCTCCTACCTCTACCTCCCAAGTACTGGGATTAAAGATGTATGCCACTATGCCCAGATAATAATTTTTTTTTAAAAAAGTCATTGCTGCTGCAGTAGGAATATAGCACAACAAGTAGGAATTTTTAGCCAAGCGACTGGGGTGAAGGGGTCAGTGAATGGAAAATTACTAAGAGGAGACATCAAGTTTGGAAATTTACAGAATTAGTTAATTCTCTGAGTTTTTTTTTTTTTCTTTAGCTTGCTAAAATCAAGCCAAGGATTTAGACTTCACAGTTAGAGGTAAAGAATTTGATGTAAGGGTGAGGATTCTCTCTAAACTGACTTAGATTCCACCAGGGTAGGCATAGAAGACCAAGGTAAAGACAAGTAGTGAAGAGAGGTCAACATCTGTCACTCCCTGGCTGGTGACGCAGGTGCCCCTTTCCTTCCTCATCACTACATGCACGTCCCTCTTGAAAGCACTGTGTTCTATGGGACAGGGCGACCTTCCTTCGGTGACAGAGAGTGCATTAGTGGGGGCTAAGGAGATGACTCAGTGGTTAAAGACACTTGTTTGCAAAGTCTAATGGCCTGGGTTTGATTTCCTAGTACTCTCATAAATCAGATGCACAAAGTGGTGTATGTATCGAGTTCATTCACAGTGGCAGGAGACCCTGATGCTCCATGCTTTCTCTTTGTGTGTCTCTCTTGAAAATAAATAAAGTAATATAAAGTGTATATGAGCAGTTGTGTTCCTCTGCTAGAACAGCACTCTGGATGAGCTTTCAGGAGAGCTCAGAGGAGCCTGACTTGTTTGTTTCTGGAGTCTTCGTCAATAGTGGTAGGGCTCAGAAAATGATATCCCAATCCCCAAAGAATTGTGACTTTCAAGGAGAAACCATTGTCCTGCTTAATAGCTCCCAAAGCTCAGTGAGACAGTAGTCTGAGCTCTCTTTGTACAAGGACTGAAAATGTTAGGAAATCTCACTAAGATTAACCATCAGAAGAAGAGACTAAAGGTCTCTCTTCTTCCAGGGCAACTCCTAGAGATCACCTGAGAGACTTTATCAACGTAAAACAACCTTTTGGCCGGGTGAGGGGGCGCACACCTTTAATCCCAGCACTCAGGAGGCAGAGGTAGGAGGATCACCATGAGTTCAAGGCCACCCTAGACTACATAGTGAATTCCAGGTCAGCCTGGGCTAGAGTGAGACCCTACCTCGAAAAAACTAACTAAATAAATAAATAATAAAAATAAAACAACCTTTTGGGAGAAGACTGAAAGGTGAAACATGTCTTTAACCCAGCAGTTGGGAAGCTGTGGTAGCAATAGTCATGGTGGTACACAACTTTAATTCTAGAACTCCAGAGACAGAGGTGGGAGGATTGCCATGAGTTTGAGGCCAGCCTGGGGTAGAGTAAGACCCTACCTCAATAAATAAAGCAAATATATATGATTAATTAGTATGAAGAAGGGTCCTATTCCAGGACAATGTCATCTTGTGGTCTCTGATCCTTTTGTCCATTCATAACAAGTATGTATCAAGTAGACTGTATTAATACATTCTGGAATGGGAGGTGGGCAGCCCAGGGGAGAGTAGATGGTAAATAAGACAGTTTTTGCTTCTAGAATATTTTAATCTGTAGAGACAGATAAATGACTGAACCATAATCCCAACACTCAGGAAGGTGGAGGCAGGAGGAGCAGAAAGTCAAGGTCATCTTGGTTACATATGAAATTAGAGGGCAGCCTGGCTATAAAAACCCTGTTTTACATCTCAATCACACCCTCCAAAGCTCAGGGTTCATTGCAGAAGAGGTGGCGTGAGGAATGTAAGAGCAGCCTGGCATGGTGGCACACACCTTTGATCCAAGCACTGGGGAGTGCGAGGCCAGCATGAGGCTACAGAGTGAATTCCAGGTCAGCCTGGACTAGATCAAGACCCCACCTCTAAAAGAGGAAGGGGGGCTGGAGAGCTGGCTCAGCGGTTAAGGCTCTTGCCTGCAAAGCTCAAGGATCAGAGTTTGATTCCCCAGTTCCTACATAGAGAGAGCCAGATGCACAAAGTGGCACATATGTCTGGAGCTTGTTTGCAGTGGCTTGAGGCCCTGGTGTGCCCCTTCTCTTCTCTTTCTCTTTTCTCTCTCTCTCTCTCTCTCTCTCTCTCTCTCTCTCTCTCTCTCTCTCTCTCTCCTCTCTCTCTCTCTCTCTCCTTGCAAATAAATAAAAATATTTAAAAAGAATTTAAGAGATGTTAGAGCCAAAGGAAGGGTAGGACGGCTTACAATACAATCTTCCAGACACAAAATGACCTTGATATTCATGACCTTGAAGTGCCTTACACTACCTACCAGACCTTCATAATAGGAGAGAAAAAATGATAACATCAAAATAAAAGAGAGATTAATAGAAAAGGGATAGAAAAGTCTCACTCTAGCCCAGGCTGATCTGTAATTCACTCTGTAGTCCCAGGCTGGCCTCGAACTCCTGTGAACCTCCTAACTCTGCCTCCCCGGTGCTGGGATTAAAGGCATGTGCCACCACGCCCGGCTAATTATTGTGCTAGGGATAGAACTCAGGGGCTAGGGCTGGAGAGATGGCTCAGTGGTTAAGGCACTTGCCTCCAGTGCCTAAGGCCCTGGGTTCAATTCCCCAGGACCCACATAAGCCAGACCCACAAGGTGGTGGCCCTGGTGTGCGCTCTCTCTCTCTCTCTCTCTCTCTCTCTCTCCTTGAAAATGAATAAATAATATATATATATATATATAAAGAACTCAGGGGCTAAGCACTCTCCCCCTGAACTCTGGAGTTGGTGTTTCACAAGTAAGTTTGTGATTTGGGTGTGCCTTTGTGAGGAAGTTCATTCTAAAGATAGAGATAAACCCAGGAAAGAAATGGCATGATCCATGGCCTGTTTTGGGAACAATACACAGCTCAGGATATACTGAAATAAAGGGGAACAATAAGGACTCGGGTCTCCCGCCTTGCCCCCTCCCTCTCCCCTCTCTGCTTGCCTTTTTGTTTTGGTTTTTGGTTTTTCAAGGTAGGGTCTCACTGTAGCCCAGGCTAACCTGGAATTCAACTCTGTAGTCTCAGGGTGGCCTGGAACTCACAGTGATCCTCCTGCCTCTGCCTCCCAGTGCTGGGAATAAAGGACCACGCTGGGCCTGAGATGTCTTTTCTCTTCTGTCTCACCTGGGCTCACCCTGCAGTCATGCTGGATTCCCAAAAGCTCCTCTGCCCTTGTCCTCTGGTCTCCATTATGCATCCAGGATGCAGGAAACCAGCAGGACTTACATATTACTATTCTAACGGATTTGGCGTTTTTATAAATGTCCCTTTGCTAGAATTTTACAGTCTTTGTAAATCTGTCTAAGATGAAGACAATACTGTAAGCAAATAAATTCAATTTGATCTGGATGTGATAGAGGTGGTTGGCAGAATTTTAGGCAAGTTCTTTCTCCTGTCTGTGTCCATTTGCTCCCCCTCTCCCTTCCTCCTTACCGCCACCCTTCCCTACCTTTCTTCTTTTGTCTCTTTCTTCAGGTCTCAGTATGCAGCCCAAATTGGCCTAGAACTTGCTTTCATAGCCAAGGCTGGCCTTGAACTCATGATTCTCCTGCTTTAGTCTCCCAAGTGATTGGTATTAGATCATAGATAACTAGAGACACCAAGCTGACCATGGTAGCTCACACTTGCAATCCTAGCCTTTGGGAGCCTGCACAGGAATGTTGTGAGTTTGAGACCATCCTGGGCTACATAGAGAGTCTGAAGCCAACCTAGACAGTATAGCAATATGCTGTCTCAAAAAATGAAAACCATGCCAGGCATGGTGGCACACATCTTTAATCCCAGCACTTGGGAGGCAGAGGTAGGAGGATCACTGTGAGTTCCAGGCCAGCCTGGGAATACAGAGTGAATTACAGGTCAGCCTGGGCTGGGCTCAAGAGAGACCCTACCTCAAAAGAACCCCCTCCAAAAAAAATAAGCCAACAAAACGGACAAATAAATAGTAGGGTTGTTGACAGTGTCCACTTCACAGAGTGGTTATGAATATTACAAAGCTATCATCTGTAAAGCCCTTGAACAGTGTCAGATGCGGGTTAAGTCCTGCTACTCATCTGTTTAGACATCAGCTAGGACGGCTGGGGAAATGGCCCAGTGGTTAGAGGTGTGTTGCGGTCAGCTTCCTAGTTGCTGCACAGAAAGTACCCAAACAAAAGCGGCTTGTGGAGGAATGGGTTTATTTGGCTTATGGACTTGAGGGGAGACTCCATCCTGGCAGGGAAAACGATGGCATGAGCAGAGGGCTGGACATCACCTCTGCCACAGCACTGGAAATAGCAGCAGGAAGGTGTGCCAAACTCTGGCAAGGGGAAGCTGGCTTATAACCCCATAAGCCTGCCCCCAACAACACAGCTCCATCAAGGTTGTAAAATCCAAATTGCCATCAGCTGAGGATCAATTACCCAGAACACATTCATTTGTTTGTGGGGGACACCTGGATCAAACCATGACAAGGTGCTTGCTGGTAAAGCCTGCCAGCTGGGCTTAACTCTCCAACACCTATGTTAAAGCCATATGCAAAGTGGTGCATGCATCTGTGGTCCCAAGACCTATGACAGTGAGAGGCAGAGCCAGTAGAGTCTGAATCTAGGGCCAGCTAGTCAGACATGCATTTGCAGTGGCAAAAGACTCTGTCTCAAAGAAGGTAGAACAGAGACGCTAAAAGTTGTCCCGGGACCTCCACACGTACGCTGTGACCGTACACATAAAACTAAATTAATTCGAAAAGAGAAGTCCCACCATGAGACATGCCACCTTTACCACATCTGCCAGGGCCCAGGAGAAATAGCGGAGGAAGTAGCCACTTTAACACTGCTCTTACTGCTAGCCTGACAACCAGCTCCAGCCTGATGATGAGAAGCATGTGATCAAAACCTACCAAAACAAATCCAGAGGCTACAGAGAACTCAGCATTAAATCTGACTGCCAAAAGGCATGACATAGCTCAGGGAACTGCAGAAGAAGGGGTAGCAAGATTATAAAAGCCACAGAGTGGGTAGGACTATCCTGAGGCACCGTCCCCCACTACCCCACAGGGACTAACTGAGGCCTCCATGATCCCACAGTGATGACCATAACCCCACTGAGGAGGGCCTCCAGGGTAGCAGGAGCTTGGATGAAGGGATAAAAGAAAATAACCTGTTATAATTTATATTAAAATATATACATATTTAAAATATAGTAAATATTTTAAGGTATAGTGGGAGACTTTATTATTTAAGGGAACATAGGGAGTTACAGAGTTTTCCAGCCACCAGTGTGGGGAGAAAACATAGAGAGTTTAACAGAATTTAAGTTGTTTAGCTAAATAAGTAGAAGAAAAGATAGTAGAGAGCTCCCATCATAAAAAGAAAAGGTTCATGAGGGGAAAAGTCTGGAGCCTTCCCCCACCCCAGGCATTAGCTGGGGTGGGGGTAGGCCTTATCTTTCTAAGGCCTGGAGATTCAGAGGTCCTTCTGCTAGCTTACCATGTGGGGAAAGAGAGGAAATATTTATTTATTTATATTAAAAAGAGACGTCAACAGCTTGGCATAGTGGTACAGGCCTTTAATCCCAGCACTCGGGAGGTAGAGGTAGAAGGATCACCATGAGTTCAAGGGCCACCCTGAGACTAATTTCAGGTCAGCCTGGGCTAGAGCAAGACCCTGCCTTGAAAAAGTATATATATATATATATATATATATATGTGTGTGTGTGTGTGTGTGTGTGTGTGTGTGTGTGTGTGTGTGTGTATAGAGAGAGAGGTCAACAAAGAAAATGGACTATATATTCTAGAAAGAATATGTTTGGAGAACCAGATGACAGGGCCCTGAGTGCCCTGCTGAGCACCAGGTGGCATTTGGCAAGGTCACGAGCGGCAGACAGCTGAAGTCCTACAGGAATCCAGTAGCAGAATTCTTGCTGATCTCAACTAGAAACCAAGCTTAGATAGGATAAATGTTTGAACATCTTGATTCACTTACTGTCATTTTAGGTTCAAAACAATGGCTTTCATAGGAATTTCAGTTGAATGCAGAGTCACTTTCAAATCAAATTTCAAATCAGATTTCAAATCAAAGCTTCCATAAAAGGTTTATATTACTACAGTTTGCCTTTAAGAAAGTCAGAAATTTCAAAGTGTGGTTAGTTTCAAAGAAAATTGTTGGTAATCCAACTTGAATACTACATCGTAGATAACAAGGTTAAATAAAGGTTCTAATAAGACAAACAGTGACAATTTAAATAAATCAGATGTTTTTGTGGAAGATTACTCTGTGATTTTCTCCAATTATTCATGACATTTCACCCGTTCATATTGTGATCTGCTTTAATAGTGGAAGTAAAAAAAAAAAAAACAAAAAAAAAAACCCTTGTCTCCTCTTTAATTCTTTGTTCTCAAGGAGATAAGCTGTTTATAAAGATACGTTATTTGTTATTTAAATCACTTTTACTGAAGTTGTTTATTTCCTTGTTTCAGTTTCTAAAAATATTGCAACAATTGTAATGCTTCTTAGAGATGTCTATTCAATTCAGAGTGATTTGTACTGAGATTCTTTGTTAAATGGGGACAGGTGCTGATGTGTAGAACATACTAGAGCGAGTCAAAAACAAAAAATGCTAGAGAGGGAGAGAGTGAGGGTTTACTTATGTCAAGTTTGAGAATCTGTGATTAAAAGCATTTTAGACCTAAAGTTTTAGATATTTGTAAAAGTCTGCTTCTATACATGCCATTTCCTAAGTATTTACTAATAGTAATAATAATAATGATAATGATAAATTAGGTATGCCTAGCTGGGGGTGGTGGCGCATGCCTTTAATCCCAGCACTCGGGAGGCAGAGGTAGTAGGATCACCATGAGTTCAAGGCCAGCCTGGGACTAAATAGTGAATTCCAGGTCAGCCTGGGCTAGAGTGAGACCCTACCTCGAAAAAAAAAAAAAAAAATTAGAGTTGCCAAAATCCATAAGCGGAAAAATTGCATAATTTTAAATCCAGAAATCTATTTCTTAGAAAATGCCCTTTAATAACTTTGCAGACTTTCAAGATCATAATTATTACATAATAGTAATTACATTAAAACATAGTTTAAAGCCGGGCGTGGTGGCGCATGCCTTTAATCCCAGCACTCGGGAGGCAGAGGTAGGAGGATTGCTGTGAGTTCGAGGCCAGCCTGAGACTACACAGTGAATTCCAGGTCAGCCTGGGCTAGAGCGAGACCCTACCTCGAAAAACCAAAAAAAAAAAACCAAAAAACCATAGTTTACCAAGCCGGGCGTGGTGGCACACACCTTTAATCCCAGCACTCGGGAGGCAGAGGTAGGAGGATCACCATGAGTTCAAGGCTACCCTGAGACTACAGAGTGAATTCCAGGTCAGCCTGGACGAGAGTGAGACCCTACCTCGAAAAACCAAAACCAAAACAAAACAAAACGCAAAATATAAAAACATAGTGAATCTCTCTCTCTCTCTCTCTCTCTGCTTGCAAATGAAAAAAAAATTTGAAAAAAACTACACTATAAAATTTTGCACAGTAATCTACAAACCTAAACTATGACTTCCCCTAGGTAATTAATAGGAGTGGTATATGAAGCAAAGCCAAGTGAATCTGATATTATAAAGGACAGCTGATATTTTTCCCCCCAGAACTAAAGGTTCAAATTCCTACTGAGTTCATTTGGTGGGAGTTGATATCATAATTGATAGTATGGATTCCTGCTGCATGAGCCCTGGATCTGCAAACAATAGGGTCTGTGTATGCACATCTCTCCCTTTGAAGCTGATCGGCTAAGTGAGATGCATGCTGGGAAAAATGGGCCCTTACCATTGTTGTGCCAAGACAGGAGAAGGCTTGGGGTGCTTTCCATATCTGGTTCCTTGGTTTTCTCCAATCTAGGTTTGCCTGAACACCCTTAGCTTTAGAATGAATACTCCTTAAATTAGGTAATATCTGTAACTAAAAGTTATTCAGGCCAGGTGACCTTTAATCCCAGCATTTGGGAGGCAGAGGTAGGAGGAACTCAGTGAGTTCAAGGACACACTGAGACTACATAGTGAATTCCACCAGGTCAGCCTGGGCTAGAGCAAGACCCTACCTCAAAAAAAAAAAAAAAATTTAAAAAAGCTATTCAGGCTTTATTTTCCAGAGACTCTTACTTGAGAGCTTCTCCATTATCAGTGAAGTTGAATAAATAAGACTGACTTTGATTTAAACCTTATCTAAATCATGTCCATAAAAATGTCCTTTGAAAAGCAAAACAAAACAGAGGCTGTTTTGTGGACATGATTTAGATAAGTGAAGAACCAGAGATGCCATCCTGGAATTAGAAATTGTTTTGCAACAAATCAAGTTGTGCTTGATTTGACCATACCTTAAAATGGCCTGGAATTTCTCTGAATGTGCTCTACCCCTCCCAAGAATTGAATCTCCCCAATTAACAATCAAAGAATGTCAGAAAGCCTAACAGATAGGATAAATGCAGCTGCACAGATAAGGGCTAAGCATGCCTCAGAAGTTGCTTGTGCTTTAAAGAAATTATCTGGTCTTTTTGACTCACATAAAATTTACAGCTTACTGCACTATCTCATGTCTATAAATCCTGTTTAATACACTCCTGTTTAATACATTCCTCATTGGAAATGCTCCAAATTTTAGAGATTAAAAACCCCACTTTTTCCTTTGTTAGGGCTATTCTCCGTAGCCCTGCATTGGGGCGAGGTAGCCACTGGCCAGTCCTGTGTGCACAAATATAGCTTGCTTTAATTTGGCCTACATTGGAGTCTGTGGTCTTTTCTTTGCGTTTGTGGGTTCAAATTATGGAGGCCCCAGCGAGATAAAACCACCTGTCCAAATTCTGAAGTCGGACCTTTACTCAGACTCCTCCGGAGCCAAAGGGCAGCCCAGGAGGTGCGCACCTTGAGACTGTCCAGAGCTCAGGGCTTCAGGGTGAGCCTTCGGCTTGACAAATGGTCAGAGTGAACAGCCACACCTAAAAGAACTCAGCAAGCATCTGTCAAAGGAGGCCTCTGGTAAGTCATGGGAAGAAATTTCTTTCTATGGCATTTGGTTTTGGTTTTGTTCCCCTGGTCCTGTTTTGGACATTTGGTTCTCTTGTTTGGTTCTGTTTTAGACACTTGGTTTTCTGTCAGAGTGAAATGGTTCTTTCTGTGACACTTGGTTCTGCCTAAGACATTTGGTTTTCTGTCAGAGTAAAGTGGCCCTTTCTGTGACACTTGGTTCTGCCTAAGACACTTGGTTGTCTTAGACACTTGGTTTCTGTCACAGCGAGGTACACCATTCCCTGATGTTTGGTTCTGTCTTTGGCACTTGGTTTTTCGTCACAGTAAGGCAACCCTTTGCCTGACACTTGGTTCTGTCTTTGACACTTGGTTTTGGTTTTGTGGGATCCCTCTTGGGGACAGTGAGATGCCTGACAGGGCACATGAACTGCTGTCCAGGGCATTAGCCAGACGTCGCACTGTCCACTGGTTTTTTGGCGCCTGGTTTTGGACCCCTGTGTTATGTTCTATGTTTTATTTGTCTCTTCTGCTCTTTCTTGTAAATCTCTCAGACAGTCCTGATCTCCTAGGAAAAGCTTTGATGGGAGTCTGAGATTATATTAGTTCTTGGTTTTGTCTCTGGAGTTTTTAGATAAAATTAAAAATTTAAAACAGGAATGCATGACTTCTGAATAAATGATAAACAAATGTGCATGTGTATATATGAGGCTCATAACCTTGAGGGTATAAAATAAATTCTATCAGGAAAACAAGGATTTTAAGAAAGAATTTCATCTCCTCTCTCTGTACTCTTGCTAACAGGCTTATGATTGGTTACAGCTACCCATCTTAAGCTTCCTCTTTTGTCTGTCTCAAAACAGAAAACTTTTTAGATAGGAATAAGGCAAAATTCTCTGTCAAAGAGCTGATGTCCTAACAACAGAGTCAGAGAAAATTCTGAGTTCATCAAATTGCTATGGAGCTTAATCCAAGGTGTCACTTCAAGGAAGGATAGGGGAAAAGTTCAGATTTAAAGTTTATCTGGAAAAAAAATAATAAAAAATAAAATAAAATAGGGCTGAAGAGATGGCTTAGCGGTTAAGGTGCTTGCCTGCAATGCAGAAGGACCTGAGTTCGATTACCCAGTGCCCACGTAAAGTCAGATACACAAGAGGGCGCATGTGTCTGGAGTTCATTTGCAGTGGCTAGAGGCCCTGGCGTGCCCATTCTCTGTATCATTCTCTCTGTCTCTCTCAAATAAATAAATAAATAAAAATAAAAAATAAAAATAAAATAAAATAAAGTTTATCTGGGCCAGGCGTGGTGGCACACGCCTTTAATCCCAGCACTCGGGAGGCAGAGGTAGGACGATTGCCGTGAGTTCAAGGCCAGCCTGAGACTCCATAGTGAATTCCAGGTCAGCCTGGGCTACAGTGAGACCCTACCTCAGAAAAACCAAAAAAAAGTTTATCTGAAGGAATTATAAATTATTAAATACAGGCAAGATCCTCAATAAAAAATAGAGAAAATAAGCTCT
>PVHP010048154.1:0-12595 GCA_004024765.1 Zapus hudsonius | reverse complement strand
TGAAGAGCAGAAAGGCTAGAAACCAGCCTAGCTGATTCAAGTCCTACAGAGAACCCACAGAGGTCAAGGTGTTAGTGAGGGCTGGTCAGTGGAAGGCCTGAGAGCCTCCATGAATGTAGACACGCACCCACAGAACTGCATACAACTGACATTCTTCACAAAGGTACAGAAATAAATCAATGAAAGAAAGATAGATCACCTTTTCAACAAATAATGCTGGATAAGTGGATATCCAAAAGCAAGACGGATGAGGAAGAGAAGGAGGAGGAGGAAAGAAGAAAGGGAGGGAGGAAAGGAAGGAGGAAAGGAAAGAAGAAAGAAGGGAAGAGAGAGAAGGAAAAGGGAAGAGAAAGAAAAGAAAAAGTAATTGTCGTAGTCAGCCACACTCCGCTGGGATGAATCTTCAAACCAGGCACAGTTTATGGGAGGAAATGATTTATTCAAGCTACAGATCCAGGGGAAGTCCCATAAAAGTGAAAGAGGCTGGTCCTCTTTCACAGGTCTGAGCAGAGAGAGAAGCCCATCACCAACACCACACACATGGAACAGCAAACAGGCAGGAGGGCAAGGAGAGAATTCTTTCACATTTATATAGCCCTAGGGTGGGGTCTTACAATTCTATCCCAGACTTAATGGCTTCCTGAGTCTCTGGAATTTCCTTCTAGAATTTCCTTCCTGCACTGCCCACACAGGAAAGGATGTTTACTTCTAGCTCCTTTGAGCTTCCTTACATCCTGCCCCCTACTGAGAGGCTGCCTTCCTGTGAACATCCTCAGAGACCCACCCAAGATTACTTGAAAGGTCAAGTTGACAACAAAACTTAACCATTACAATAATTGTGAGTTAAGTCTCATACTTTATAGAAGAAAGTGCATCTCATGTGGAGTGGAGCCAACCAAACTGGCTGAGTAAGAGCCATCAAAAGTTTGTACCTTCATAAAACCAATGAAAAAGGTGTGAACAAAAGCTCAGGATATTACCCAAGGGGGGTGCAACGCCTCAAACATGTTTTAGGCCAGAAAAAATGGCAGCATGTTGGTGAGCATGGTGACCTTTGGGGCATCTCTCACCCCTCTCCAGCCCAGTGGTAGTATAGAGAAATAGGAACACGCACACCCAGGAGCAGAGGGGACAGAACGGCCACACACCCCACAACTTCCTTATTTCTCTTTGGGAGTTGTTTGCAAGATTCCACCAGAAAGTCTTGTCCTTTCTTGGACCTCAATCAAAGATACAGTACTAAGCCCATTCTCCTAGCAGAACTGGTGCATGTTAGCATGGCTGCCTGAAGTGATAACTGGTGGAATGAGCAAACAAAAGAACTGAGAAGAAACGCTGAGATAGAAAAGTCTGAGGAATGAGATTCCTGGGATGTCTTTGAGAAGCTCTTACACACTCCTGAGAGGAAGTCTCACATACCCTCAAGGTTTTGCACAGGCTTGGAGAACACCCGAGAAGGCTCTAAATCCCTCACCTCAGGCTCACCTCACATCTCAGCCCAAGCAAGAATTGAAAGCTAAGGTAGAGCTACTTGTCAACGAGTTGAAGGATGGAGACCATTTGCAACATCCACACAGAGTCATTCAGCAAAAACTGAGAGACTTATTTGCTCTAGGCCTTCGTGGAAATTTCTGTCCAATCATTACATAATGAAAGAGCTGACTAGAGACTTGCTGGCCATGTATAACAAAGATACAGATTTCATAGAATGAGTTCACCGAAGTCTAAACACAGTGACAAGGACACACCAGGAAGCAACCACGATAAACTCCAGAGAAGGGGACGGGGGATCTGATTTCTAGCTCTGTCACATTCATTACTGAAACATGATCTTTTTGATGGCAACAACAAAATACCTGCAAAGGGGCTGGAGATGTCTCAGTGGTGAAGGCCCTTGCCTGCAAAGCCGAATGACCTGGGTTCAATTCTCACATAAAACCAGACGCACAAGAAGTCACATGCATTTGGAGTTCATTTGCAATGGCTAGACACTATATGTGCACCCATTCTCTCTGTCTCTCTGTCTCTCTCTCTATCTCTCTCTCTTATTGCTTGGGAATAAGTAAATAAATAAAATATTTTTAAATACCTGCAAAAAAATACGAAAAATGCACACGCAAAAACATTAATAGATAGCACCCACACACACACATACACCCAGAAAGCTCAGAAATATACTTAAAAAACAAAGATTTTAAATAAGCTACTGGACCTATATGCTCACAGAGCCAAGGAAGGGAACATTGTGAATGAAATTTAATCTAATAGATATAAGCAATAAGAGTCAAATTATAAAAAGCAATCACATTGAAAACTACAAAATCTGGCAGAGATTTGAGCGATCAACTCTAAGAGAATCTTAAACTTGCAAGCAGGTTAATGAGGAGCACCCACAGCAAGAAATAGAAAGAAGGGGAAAGAAAACAGAAAAACAAAACCAGAAGCCATTCACCGGGAACTTGTGGGACCATGGAAGGTAAAAACATATGTATGATCTCTCTCCTAGTAGAAGAAAGGGAGAGTAAGGATATCTGAAATAATAATTGGTAAGCATTCAAAAACATCTCAGGAAACTCCAAATAGAATGCAAGTAAATTCACACCTACACACATCATAGTCAAACTGTCAAAATTCAAAGACAAAGAGAGGTTCTTCAAAGCAGAAGAGAAGCAAACAGTCATGTACACAGAATCCTGAATAAGATTAATAGGTGGTTTCTTATCGAAAATCATGGGGGTCAGAAAGCATTGGAATTACATTTTTTTAATTCTGAAGGAAAAAAAAAACTGTCAGCCAGATTTTTGGATCAAAAGTTTCTTTGTTGTATGTGTGTGTATATGGGGTGTGTGTGTGTGTGCGTGTGTGTGTGTGTGTGTGTGTGTGCATAATTCATATTTGTGTGGGTGCTTGTATGTGCACAGGTACACATGTGTTCTCATGCATGTGGAGGCCAGAGAACATCCTTCCTCAGGTATGATATCCACCTCTTTTTGGGGGGAACAAGGTCTGTCATTGGCCTGAACCTGATCTTTTAGGCTACGCTATCTGAGCAGCAAGTTTCAAGGCTCAGCTCAGCTCTGCTTCCCCAGCACTTTACATGACTGCTCAGAATTCAAACTCGTCTTCATGTTTGCAAGACAAACACTTTACCAACTTAGCTGGGGCTTTTTTTTTTTTCTTTTTTGGGAGGGTTTTTTTGTTTGTTTTGTTTTAGTCTTACAAAATTATCTGTCAGACATATTTTTTTAACCTTATGTAAATAAAATAAATAAAAACTATCTGAACTTCTCACTAACATGTCTGCCTTAAAAGGAGATAAAAAAAGCAGTCTTTCACTCTGAATTGAAAGGGCATCAGACAGTAACATTATCCACACAAAATACCAAAAAAGTAGCTATCTATAAATATATTTTTGTTTAAAATTCTTTTTCAACCTGACCTAAAAGATATTAATGCTGTGACAAAATATCTGAATATATATATTTTGAAATATATATATTTGAATTAATTATATATATATTTGAATATATATAGTTTGAAAGAGGAAGGGCTTATTTCAGTTCACAGTTCCCGGTCTCAGTCCATGGTAGTGGGGAAGGCATGGTGGCAGGAGCTTGAGGCAACTGCTCACATTCAGGCCACAGTGAGGAAGCAGAGAGATGAATGCTGCTGATCAGCCAGCGTTCTTTTTATTCAGTTCCAGAACCCAGCCCATGGAACAGTGCTGCCCACTGTTAGGGTGAGTGTTCTACCTCAACTAACCCAATCAAGAGAATCCCTCAGGGGCTGGAGAGATGGCTCAGCGGTTAAGGCACTTGCCTTCAGTGCCTAAGGCCCTGGGGTTCAATTCCCTAGTACCCACATAAGCCAGATTCACAAGGTTCTCAGAGGCTAACCTTATGTACATAATCCCTCCCAAGTGATTCTAGGTGCTGTCAAATTGAGAATCAATATAAACTCTCCAAGATATTAATGGTAATATTAATGGTAATCATAGCAGCCTTTAATAATGTTTTTAAAGAAGCAAGAAACTTTAGGTGGTACACTCAAGCACATTTATTTGACATAAAGGAATTGATTTTAATCAAAACAAAGAGCAAGACAGCATTATAAATTCTATCCAATCGGCATTTACATTCAATTAAATGAATCAAGTTATCCAATTGAAATCTAGAAACTATCAGATTGAAATTTTAAAAACTATCGATCTTCATGTGGTATATAAGAGACCCATTTCCGATCCATAGATACAAACTACATGAAAAGCTTCTAAAACACAACTGAAAGCATATATGTGCCTAACAATAGCGCCTCTGATCACATAAATCAAAAGCTGACAGGTTTGAAGGGAAACATAGGCAGTTCAAATATAAGTAATTGGAAACTCAATGCCCCACTTTTGATAATGGGGAGAAAGACCACCAGAGATAAATGAGGACCTAGAAGATTTCAACAGAGCAACGGAGAGCACGCTGCAGCCAACAGCAACAGAATTCAGCATTCTCCAGGAGAGACCTTGTATTAGATGGAAGCAGAAACACGGATCAATCCGGAGTCCCAGTGTGTGCCGCCATCGTAAGGAAATTAAATTAGAAATTAATGATAAAAAGGAATTAGAAAAACTCACAGATAAAGTAGAAATGAAAGGATGCATTGCTAAATAACTAATGGCGGAAAGAAGCGATCACAGGAAAAATTAGAAAATTATTTTTCAATGAACAAACGGAAAACAGAAGACCAGATCTTGAAGGAGGCAATATGGTGCTGAGAGGAACACTTTTGAGTCATCTGCATTAAGAAGAAACATCTCAAATCAATGAGCGACCCTCTCACCTTAAGAAACTAGGAAAGCAACAAGCTAAGCTGTACATTAACAGCAAGAAACAGTGAACATGAGTCTATCAGTCCCAATACAAGAAATTCCCTCTCCTGCTTATCTTCACCATTGAACTGGGCTTCTGGTCAACAATTAGCCAAGAAACAGGGGGAGAGGCATCTGGATGAGAATGAAAGATATAAAACTTTCTCTCTCTCTCTCTCTCTCTCTCTCTCTCTCTCTCTCTCTCTCTCTCTCTGCTTGCAAATAAATAAATAAAAATATTCAAAGAGACAAAGAAAAGGAGAAAAAGCATCTTAGTAATGGTCAAAAGACAGGAGTAAACATTCTCTCAAAGATCATTTACAAATGTCAAGCATGGTGGAACTCTCAACATCATGTCCCCAGACATTTTGATGGGCTCTGTGATGAGATGCACCTCATCTTCAGTACGAAAGTCCTTTAAAAACACATTACAGGGCTGGAGAAATGGCTCAGTGGTTAAGGCACTTGCCTCCAGTGCCTAAGGCCCTGGATTCAAGTCCCCAGGACCCACATAAGCCAGACCCACAAGGTGGTGGCCCTGGTGTGCTCTCTCTCTCTCCCTCTCTTTTCCTCTCTCTCTCTCTCTCTCTCTCTCTCTCTCTCTCTCTCTCTCTCTCTCTCTCTCTTTCTCTCTCTCTCTGCTTGAAAATGAATAAATAAAATATTTTTAAAAAAACAGATTACAGGGGAGGGGAGAGAAAAGAAGGTAATGGAAGGGGATTAGGGTCAAAATACATTATGTACTTGTGTGAAAATTGTCAATGAAAAAAGAATGCATTAAAAACAAACAAAAAGTAAAACCAAGTTACAACCAGAAAAACAGCACATGTTCACAAGATGAAGAAAAAGTGGAACTGTGATCCATGGTTTGTGGGAGGCTCGAACGGGCTATTGCTGTGAGTTCCAGAGACACATATCCAAGAAGGCTGAAAATATACACTCACAGAAAATATCCACAACGCTCAGAGGAAACAAGAAGTTGACCCCTGATGAGTGTTTCAACCAACGTTGTATTTTCGTATGTATCATGGAAAGTTCTGACACCTGCCACAATATGGATGATCACCGGAAACATACTAAGTGAAAGAAGATGGATATATAGGTCACGTGATGTGTGCTTCTATTTATTTGAAGCGTCCAGAATAGGCAAACCCACGGAGACAGGAAGTAAATTGGTGGCTGCCAAGAAATGGGTGAGGACAGTTGAGGATGATGTCATCTTGGGGTGATGAAAATGTCAAGAACTTGAAACGAACGATGACGACATGACCCTCTGCACATAGTGGAACCCCCTGAATTATAAACAGTAAATTGTGTGGTTCTTGAATGACATGTCAATAAAAATAATAAATTTAATAACTCATAAATCAATTGATTTTATGCATAAATGTATTAATAATTTTGCATACAGACATGGCAAACTCTAAATCTTTGGGATCTATGGCTCGGCAGAGAACCTTTAGACTTGATGCTGAAATGTGAGTCATAAATCAAATACAATCTTTTTTTAAAAATATTTGATTTATTCATTTTCAAGCAGAGAGAGAGAGAGAGAGAGAGAGAGAGAGAGAGAGAGAGAGAGAGAGAGAGAACCAGGGCCACCACCTTGTGGGTCTGGCTTATGTGGGTCCTGGGGAATTGATCCCAGAGCCTTAGGCACTGGAGGCAAGTGCCTTAACCACTGAGCCATCTCTCCAGCCCCAAATACAATCTTTTGCTGTGGAAAAGATCCTGCTAAGAGGCTGTAAAGACTTGAAGGACACACCGACCATCTCCTTGGCAAATGACTGGGTGTGGTAGAATAGGTCGAAAACTCTCGAAATGCCATAGGAAAGAAAAGAAACACCTGAGGGAACGGACAACAGGCATGAATAGGCACTTTGCCAAATGATGCAGAGAGGTAAAGAAGCAGCGAGAAGCTTTCCAAAACCTTCAGCCACCAGAGACCACAGCAAGAATGCCATCAGAGGGGCTGGAGAGATGGCTCAGCAGTTAGGGTGCTTGCCTGTAAAGTCAAAGGACCTGAGTTCAATTCCCCAGTACCCACATGAAGCCAGATGCACAAGATGATACAGGCATCTGGAGTTCATTTGCAGTGACTGGTGCACCCATTCTCTCTCTTTCTCTCTCCCTCCCTCTTTGTCTCTCTCTTTGTCTCTCTCTCTCTCTCTCTCTCTCTTAAATAAGTAAAATAAATAAAATATTTTTAAAAAGAATGCCATCAGAATGCTACCGTGGGAAGAAACGACAGCCAGCGAGAATGCAGAGAAAAAACACACCTGGGTGGGAAGGTCCATCCACCACCATGCAGAAACAGTCCAGCGTTTTCTGGAACAACTAGCCATGCGATCACAATCCATGCTGGTCTTCAGGGTTAACACTTTGGTTCACACAAGACCTGTGCAGAAATGTTTATAGCAGCTTTCCTCGTGATGTCTAAAAACTGGAACCAAAAAAAGGGGGATGAAGAGTGAAATATAATTAATATCCCGGAGTATTCAGCAGGGAAAACGATCTACTGATATGTGCATTGACCTGGATGAATGCCTAGACCTTTACATTGGGTGAAAAGACTCAGGCTTGGGGGAGATGCCTCTATGGATAAAGCACTTGCTGAGCAATTACCTTGCAAGTGTGAGGACCAGAGTTCAGATCTCCAGCACCCGTTGAAATGCCAGGGAGACGTGGCAGCCACTTCACCTGTAATGCCAGCACACCAAAGGAGAGACAGGACTCCCCTGGCAGGCTGGCTAGCTAGTCTAGCCAAAATGGAAAGCTCTGGATTCAAGGGAGAGACCCTGTCTCTGTAAATAATTTGGAGAGTGGCTGAGGAAGTCACCTAGATACCAATTGCTGCTCTCCACATGCACACACATGTACACACACACCCACATGCACACACCCACCCACATGCACACATGTACACACATGTACACACCCACATGCACACATGTACACACATGCACACATGTACACACATATGCACACATGTACACACCCACATGCACACATGTACACACATGTACATGCACACACATATATACACCCACCCACATGCACACATGTACACATGCACACACATGTACACACCCACATGCACATTCATGTACATACACACCCACATGCACACATGTACACATATGCACACATGTACACACATGTGCACACACATGCACACACATGTACATACGCACCCACATGCACACACATGTACACACCCACATGCACACATGTACATACACACCCACATGCATACAAACAGGCATGTACACCATGCATAAAAAAGAAGCAAAGGGGGAAAAATTTCATCTTAAAAATATAAGAAATATCTGCATATTATTTCTCTTAGCTGAATACAAGTATAGAATACGTCAAAATTTTTAAAAGTTAACTTAAAAAATGTTTGGAACATAATGAAGAGACTCCTGTATGCTCTCTATGCCAAGTTTATAATGATTAATTCACTCTTTTGCTTTAAGTTATTGATTTTAATGTTTGACAATTCTATATATGTATATGAAGTATTTTGCCTATATTCATCTCCTATTACCCTTCTTATTCCCCTCCCACTTCCATGGAGCCCTTTCCTCTTCCCAGCTTAGGCCCCCCTGCATCAGAGAGAGAGAGAGAGAGAGAGAGAGAGAGACCCCTTAAGTTGAATTTGGGGTTGCTTACATGAACATGGGGGGTATTTACTGGAGCATGGCAGTAATTACACCACAGAAGAAAATGTCTCCCATCCCCTAAGGACCATTAAGTGCCTATAAACCCTCAGGAGAGGTGAGCCCTCAGTATCTACTTCCCCATCCACCTCTCAAGTAGATAACAGAGTCATTGTGAGTTAGCTCATGGCTGTCATAGGCATACCACGGCCAGAACTTCTATAAGATCCTCCCTTCCTCTGGTTCCCATCCCTTCCTCCCCTCCTTCTGCAATGTTGCCTGAGCCTGGGGGGGGTGATGTACAGGACCCACTTGGGGAGATGTATTCAGCAGGCATTTATTCAAACAGCTTGTTGACCTGTTGTGAGTTTCTGTGCTAACAGCCACCCAGTATTCTCTCTCTCTCTCTCTCTCTCTCTCTCTCTCTCTCTCTCTCTCTCTCTCTCTCTTCCTCTCTCCCTCCCGACTCTTTTCTTAACAAAACAATACCAATATACTTAATAAAGCAGCAGTTTTTATTTATGGTTTTCTTTTCTGTACTGGGGATTGAACCCAGAGCCACTTATATGCCCAGCAAACATCCTCCTGCTAAATTACAACCCCAACACGTCTTTATTGCTGATCTCTACCTAGGGTCTTGGAGAATTTCCCCAGGCTGGCCTTGAACTCCCAAATCCAGCCCAAGTTGACCTTGACTTTGTGATCCTCCTGCCTCGGCCTCCCAAACGAGATTATGGGCATGTACCACCACGCCTGGCTCACCTTTACTTGAGTTGTCAGCCCATTTCTCTTCAGAACTAACCAACGTGCTGAATGCACATTGGCACTTTTATTTCATAGATATTACCATAGCAACAAATGATAATGTTTTATTTGTCATTTCAAAGATGACATATAAGTGTCCATTAGCAGAGAGCCTGGACCTCCGGGGTTCTCCATCCTGTGTGAAGGGTTAAAGGCTCATAAACAATTGCTAATGAACTTTGCACCCACTGCTGAACATTCCAGAAGGCACTTGGGACTACCTTTATACCAGAGGGACATACAATCTCTTCATCAGCCAGTCTCTTCATCAGCCAGCCTCTTCATCAGCCACTCACTGTGATCACAAGAATGTTCATGAAGCAGACTTGTTTGAAATGCAAGTTCCTGGCTGGCTGCTACCCAGGGGTGCAAGGACAAGAATCAGAATCCTCCACATGCATCCCCACAGTCCCCAGATCTGAAACTGAGCCTGGATGCTCAGCAGAGCCCAACTCCCTGCTGAAAATCTCTTCAGATAAACTTTCCTCATCCCCACCCTCAAGAGCTGGACTGTGAAGAATCTCTGAAGAATGCCCTGGTATCACTCCGTCAGGACACTAGGAGAGAAAAGAGAAATCACAGGCATGCTGTCTTGCAGCCTCCCCTTCCAGAACTCGAAACCTAGAGTCTCCCTTTTGAGAATATTAAAAAGAGGGAAAGCATTTTGCATGAAAACATGTTTTAACTGTGTTTGTAACACTCAATAAATAAATTACAGGTTTTATATCATTCCGAGAGAGCTGCCAGTGAATTTAGTCAGTTATTAACTTTGCACGCTTGGGAGAATGAATTAAATGCCGGCCCATATTGAAGGTTTGGGGGTTCACTACTGAAAGTTTGTGCTGCTCTGCAGACATTTCACGATGAGCCCAGAGTGTTTGGTGGAATAGCCTTCTGTCCTGTCCACTTACAGCAGCTTATAAATTCCATAAAAAGGAAATGAATTATGCATTATTGGGTTTACATAAGGTCACCCAGTGAACTTTGACCTCTCTCTTTTCTCATTTGGCTCAATTATTAGATGAAATGACAGATTTGATCTCTTTTCAAATTGCATTAGAAAGGGTCTCTTTATTTCACCCTCTAGCAGAAGTCAGCTGACAGGACTGGGCGAGTGCATTAATTATGATTGATTTCGAGTGTCTATAGGGTGATTATTTCTAGAATTCTACTTCTGAGCCAAAACCTTTTGACCTATTTCAGGCCACCCAGCAAATGAATCCATAAGAAGATTTAAGGGCAGACTGTTTGGGATAGGAGTTTCCCTCCTGTATTTGCAATCAAAACATTTAAGACACTCTGAGAAATCCAGGGGGGATTGAATTACTGGACAGAGCACTTCATGGTGAAGATATTCAACAACCTGAAAACTCGGTGTAAAAACATCTTGAATGGAGCTGGGGAGGAGGCTCAGCAGTCAAAGGTGTTTGCTTGCAAAGCCTAGGTTTGATTCTCCAACACCCACATAAAACCAGATGCAAAAAGTGGCTCAAACATCTTGAAGGTCTTTTGCAGCTAGTGGCAAGAAGACCCCGGGTGAGCTTGTCCACAAATTCACATATGCCAATAAATAAATAAGACAATTTTTTAAACATCTTGTGTATGATAGCCAGAAACAGCACTAGATTAGCCTCCAAACAAGAAATGACTCCTAACACTATCTCATATATATATTAATATATTAATTAATTAATATAATATGTACATATATAACACATGCTATATTAATATATAGCATGTGTTATATATGTACATATATCATACATGACTTTGAATTTGTATAAGTGTGACTATGAGTTTGAATATATCTATAATGACTGAATTTGTCACAACTAGAGATTCAGAAACACATGTCTGCTGCTGGGACGCAAGGTCTCCCTCTCTTCTCTGCAGCAGATTAAAAATCATTATATGAATTAAAGTTGGAAAGAAAAGAGACCACTGTGAGTTACAAAGAAGTACAGGCTTGAATGAGAAATTGGGGAGGCGTTATCACTCTAGGTCCCTTCTAAGCATTTGAATGCATCCTACAGGTGGATTCTGTGTAAAAAGAGGGTTTTTTAAAAAACATTTTATTTATTCATTTTCAAGCAGAGAGATACAGAGAGAGAGAGAGAGAGAGAGAGAGAGAGAGAGAGAGAGAGAGAGAGCACACCAGGGTACCACCTTGTGGGTCTGGCTTATGTGGGTCCTGGGGAATTGAACCCGGGGCCTTAGGCACTGGAGGCAAGTGCCTAAACCGCTGAGCCATCTCTCCAGCCCCTTGAAATAGTTTTTAAAATATATTATTTATTTATTTGAGAGAAAGAGAGAGAGCAAGAGAGAGGAAGGGAGGGAGGGAAAGAGGCAGACAAAGAGAGAGAGAGAATGGGTGCACCAGGGCCTCCAGCCATTGCAGATAAACTCCAGATGCACATGTCACCTTGTGCATCTGGCTTTATGTAAGAACTGTGGAATCAAACTCAGGCCCTTCTGCTTTGCAGGCAAATAAATGCCTTCACCACTAAGCGATCCCAGCCCTATTTTAATTTTAATATTTTGGAAATATTTTAAGAAGCATAAAGGCTACAGAATGATACTAATCCTGGTAACATTATTTAGTAACGATGACAGTGTTTGAGCTACACTAGCTGAAGTGGCTTTAATGAAATGTCTAGTCTCATGTGCTTTGAATACTTGCTCCCCAGCTGGTGGCAATTTTGGAGATAGAGCCTTTGGAAGAGGGAGCCTTGCTGGAGTAGGTGTGTCACTGGGGGGGTGGATCTTAAATATTTATTACTAACTCAGCTCCAAGCCCAATACTGAGACTACGTCTCCTCAGAGATGTGAGCCAGCTCCCTGCTGGAACCATGCTTTTCCTAACCACGATGGAGCTTCCCCTTGAAGCTGTAAGCCTGAGATAAACCCTTTCATCTCCAAAGCTGCTGCTGGCTGGGTGTTTTGTCCCAGCAATGACAAGATAACTGTTACAACAGCCATTTGCCAGCTGCTACCTATCAAGGTCTCTGCCTTGTCTCTTGGCCAATCTGAAGGACTCTGCACTGGTCTGGCAGAGCTAATGAAGGAATTAGCCGGCACTGCAGCTCTGCGAGGATCCTCAGATGCATGCGGATGTCAGGATTTGGTGCACAGAGGCCCCAGCCTTTCTCTTAAATATTCTTCTAGGTATATCTTTTCCTCCAGGTCTCACTTCTCTGTCTCTTTCCTGCAAGGTGGTGGCCCTGGTACATGTGCTCTCTCTCTCTCTCTCTCTCTCTCTCTCTCTCTC
>PVHP010048153.1:0-11994 GCA_004024765.1 Zapus hudsonius | reverse complement strand
CAAATGTTTCAACAGTCCACTCAAAATGCCCTACTCCTCCAGTGCATCACAAGGCTTAAGACGGTCTATTGTCCAAGTTACATCTTCCTTCATTGCTGACCGTCACATGCAGGAAAATGAGTTTCTGTTTCTGATCATACCAGTGATTGTGTGAACAGAATCATGATGCCTGTCATGACTAATGCTAATCAGTGGACTCAGGAATTGAATCTTTAAGCTGTGTCTCATTCAGAGAGAAAGAGCTCTGAAAAGGCAGTGGGTTAACATCCCAGAGATCTGTGTTACATCTCATGTCCAGATGCCACACTTCCAGGGAACACAAGCAAAAGGGAATCAGCTGCAGTTATTGTACTTCTGGCTTCGAGGTCAGCATCATCTCTGGCATTCATGGTGTTGGTTCTGCTTTGTCTGCTGCACTTTTCCCTTATTGATTTTCCTGTGCCGCTGGGTTCATGTACTCCCAGCGACAGACTCTTTAGGCTAGGCTTTAACTAAGAACAAAGAAACTATCAGCACTGTGTCTCTGTGCAAGTATTTGTAATGTACACATTTATATTCCTTTCTGAGCTATGCAGTACACATGTACCCTTGCGATATAGAATATAAAGGACCCTCATCTAAAGGTTGAAAATCTTTCTTATTGTACTCATCTAATATTCTTGGAGGTGTTTATGTAAATTGCATTTCTAAGTTTACAATTCCCAATTGAAAATGTCTACTTTTCATCAGTATCTACTTGAGACCATGAATATCTCAAGGTGCATTTATACACTGTTGCTGTCTGAGGGTCCTCTTTAAAGATAACTAAATAAAGCAATCTTCAGTCACACTTTTGAGTTTGGTAGGTGTTGTCAGTTACTTTCTGTGAACAAATTGCTGTCAACAAATACTTGACCAGAAGCAACTTAATGAACGAAGCACAGTCCCAGTGAATTCCATGGTGGCAGGGAAAGGATGGCACATGCTGGGAGCCAACAGATCACCTTGGCAGGCAGAAATCAAAGATCAATCAGGAAGTGGAACCATCTGCAAAACCTCAAGGCCTGCCCCTAGTGATCATCTTCTAGTAAAATTCCATCTCCTACAGATTCCACAACCTTCCCAAACTGCCACCATTTCTCTCTACCCAGTCATGAGAGCCCCACCCCTTCTTATTTAATTCACCTATTCCTCTGTAGTGTTTCTTGTGGCCTTGTGGGTGATCCAGATGACTGATCTTGTGCTAAGAATGTGGTTTTCTCTCCTTGTCATTCCAATGGATCTTGGGTCCCCCTAGTACTCCTCCCCACCAGTACAAAGCAAGAGCTATAAACAATTGAAAGAAGCATGGATCAAAGACTATAAACACATACAAGCAGAGAGCTTGTTGATGGGCATCTCCATTTAGCCAATAACAGTGTAACCTTCCCTCTATGGTCTATGACCTTCCAAGCCATAGGCTTTGACTTGATTCTCAGTAACAGACATGTGTGTACTCAGACTGAGGAGGCCTCTTATAAATCTGAGAGCAGTTATTTACCTCCATAACTTATGTACCACTACTACACTGGTGAATATAGCTTGCTTCCCTCATTGATTTCATAGATTGCAGGATCCAATGCTTGATCACATTGTTCCTCCAGGAATCTGTGCTGCACTTTCTACAGGTAGTTGGCAAGGAGCTTACTTCTATCTCTGTTCAAGCTTGATTTCTTAATATTCTGTTCCCACAGCTTGAGGTGTCATTAGCAACAAAGTCTTGCCATCTAGCTCTGGTGGGTAACCAAGATCTATGACAATAGTCTGCGTTGGGACACAGGCTTTCCTTGATCAACAGTTCATTGGGCTTCACCTATAAAAGCCTATGGTTTCAGAGCAAAGCTTTCTCCATCCAAGCAGGGAACTTCCATGAAAGCCATCCCTCATGCTCTCTGCCACTTTTTAAGAGTTGTCTTTTAATTAGCTAAAAAAAAAAAAAACTTGTATATGTCTATTGTACTAATTCATGCAGACTTCAGTTTGGTGAATGTGCCCTTCCCTCTCTCCCTTATTTCTGACCCCAAATGGACCTTTCCATTGCCTGTTTTCTGTTCATAAACTTTCATATTTACTAACCCCTCCACTAATCACTCCCCATTTCTCTCCAGACATCAATCTAGCTTCCTAAACAGTATCACTATGCTTAGTACAACTTATAAACAGATCAAACTATAACATGTTGGGATCCACATATGGAAGAGAACATGCAGCCTTTGTACAGTACTGAAGCTACAGATCCAGGGGAAGTCCCACAGTGACAAAAGAGGGTGGCCAGGTTTCACAGGTACAAGCAGAGAGAGAGGTTCCTCATCAGTAGCACACACACACACACACACACACACACACACACACACACACACACACACACCAGCAAACAGGTGTGAGCTCCTCAGAGCTCAGACTACTCTTTACATGTCTATGGCTGGAATTATGGAAAGTCCCCCAGAAATATCTTAGGGCTGGAGGTAGGACGTTTAAGATGATGACGCCTCCTCCAGCCAGGCAGCTGCAGAAAAACTTTTAATAAACTCCTGAATTTATTGGTGACATTCATTCAAACTATCACATCATGTGTATGTTTATTTGAACATTCACACACACACTCACACACACATACACACACATACACACAAATGCACACACACTCATACACACAAATACACACACACAAACACACACTCACACACATACACACACACTCACACACACATACACACAAACACTCACACACACAAACACACACACTTGCATAAACCTGTCCATACTATTATGCATACAACTAATTTTCTTTTCCTGATATATTTGTTAATAAACATACAACAAAAATCTCTCCTTTTATCTTAGAATTTTCTGAAACATATTTTTAAATAAACTATCAAGATAACTGCTTAAGAAATGTTATATAATTCCACTCTTTTATTATGATGATTCAGTAGTTTTTAGGGTCACAAGATATAATGCATCCAGTTTTGCTGCTTAGTACTTTTATTTCTACTTCTTGATGTAGATTCCAGCTAGAGACCAGGAATGATGTTGTGGCCTTTTAGAGTGAATATCCTAGTAAGTAGCACATATTGAAAATAAACTGTGCTTCCTGCTCTGAAGTCTCTGTTGACTGACCTTAAAGAGATGCTCATTCAACTTGGGGGTTATATAGTACCTCAAGTGGATATAACATAAGACCCTAAGACATGACAGCCTCCTGTTGATGAATGAGGGCTATACTATGTTGCAGACTTCTAATGCTTCATTCCTAAACCCTCTGTGTATTTTCCTTTCCAACCGAATATTTTTTTCTGACAAAACTTATGACCTTGCAAGGAGTTTCAAGTCTCAAAATAATTTTATGTTCTTCCATAATAGCAGCAATTTCAATTAGAACCCAATAACAGATAAAATCATATTTCCAAGGGAATTTACCTGGCAACAGCTTCATGCAATTTTCTACTCCAAAGTCCCAGCACTTATTACCCAGTGGCAGACATGAGCCATCGTCAATGGCTCTAGACAACATGAGCCTAAGTGGCTGACGCCTCTAATATTGTGTGAGCATTAGGGATGCAGCACCCCAAAGGAATAAACGGGAAAAAGCTATTCTGTGGAGCTGTTTTAAACTCCAGGGTTGTCTTCTGTTCTTCATAACATTAAAACCCATCCTTTTCCCTGAATAGAGACTAGTGATTCTCAACAGTTCTGTGTGATTTCGAAACAAATCAATAATTTACTTAATCTCTCTGATTTTCACTTTCATCTTAGAAATGGCAAAAAAGATTTCCCTCAATATTTATAATTTGAAGTATGGTATTATCATCCCGTCTATTTTGTGTTGATTTCAATACGTGGTGGATTGAATCAGATGTCCCCAATAAGTGCATATGCTTTGAGTGGTTGGTTCCCCAGCTGATAGTAACTTTGAATGAGGAGCTTTGCTGGACGAGGTATATTCAGGGGTGTAGACCTAGAGGCTTATTACCCCGTAGCTTTCCTGTGTTAGTTCAGTTCATTTTCCCGCTGCTGTTTTCCACGTGCTATGGCAGAGGTGATGTCTAGCCCCATGCTCATGCCATGCTTTTCCCTACCATCATGAAGCTTTCATTTAAGCCTTTAAGCTGCTTTTGTGTGGGTGCTTTGTACTAGCAATGAGAAGGTGATTATAACACACAGTATTATTTCTTTATTTTCTTTTATTTGGCTTAAGAACTCTTCAAATAAGATCTACATTTAGAAAATTTTGAAATGTACATTACAGCAACAGCATAATTATTGACAGTTACAACACTGCCCAGAATATGCCTAGCACTTATACCTCTTATGTAGCAAAAAGGGAATAGGTAACCTCTCATGCATCCCCCAGCACATAATAACTCAATATGCCCTATATTTCCATGAAATCATATATTTTAATATTTCATGTATATATGAATATGTATCATTTGTTCTATGGTATTGACTAATTTCACTAAGTATTCTACCTTACAAGTTTGTCTATGTGATTTCAAATGGAATATTTCCTTCTTTGGAAGACTGAGATGGACATGGCACAGAAAGAAATTAAATGTTTCCATGGAAGTTTTTGCCAATTCAACTGCGATTATTTGAGAGATTACAATTATTGAGATTGGGCCAGCTGATCTGCTTTGGGACAGCAGTAACAATGTGACCCCTTGAAATTAGGGGCCTGAATGCCAAAGGAGTGTCCTGCTTTTCAAAGTCAGAATTATTTCCCCCTGGATCAACAAATTGGTAGCCTACCTCATACTATGAATTATAACAAATATAATAAAGACAAGATCATTGAATTTGGAACTAGTATTGGTTTTTGAATATGGCCATGGGCAGTGTGAAGCAGGTTTATTGGATTATCTGCATGGAGGCTGGATGGAGCCATGAAGATGACCCCTGGGTTGCAGGGGAGACACAATTGAGATAGCAGTATAATGGGAAGGCTGCCAAGGAGAGCTGTCTGCACCATCCAGAGTATATCTGGGGCTATGATCTGGAGGGGAAGAATTGGAACTACAGAGACTTGTTATGTGTTAGCATTATCAGACTTGGATACTTGTCTTTGGTTAGAGTTATCAGGCTTGGAGTTACATAATTTGATGTTTTCCCTATTTGTTTAAATCTTGTATTGGTTAATTCTTTGCTATGCCAAAACTCATATTTTTGCAGTGTGAATATTTACTCTGTGCCATTATGAATTTCATTTATTTGGGGTATAATGGCTCAGTTAAAACACCTTGGACTATGAGGATATTTGAACATTATTGGGATTGGTCAAAACTATGAGGTCTTTTAAAGTTGGACTGAATATAGTACATTCTTCATCATGTATGATTATCAGTTTAGGAGAGCAGGGGTGGAATGTGATGGGTTGAGTCAAGTGTTCCCCATAAATTTATGTGTTTTGAGAGCTAGGTTCCATAGCTGGTGGCAATGTGGGAATTGGAGCCTTCTGGAGGCAGTGTATTTTTGGGGGCAGGCTTATGGGTTTTATACCCAACTTCCTCTTTCTAGTGTTTGACAGACCTTACTTCTGCTGTTGTCCACCTGATGTTGGCAAAGTGATGTCCTGCCTCTACTCAAGACATTATTTTCCCTGCAATCATGGAGTTTCCTCTCGAGTCTATAAATCAAAATAAACCTTTTCCATCCATAAGCTGCTTCTATCTGGATGTTTGTTTCAGCAATCAGAAGGTGACTACAAAAGATAGTGACCCAATTTTATTCTTCTGAGAATATATACAGAAATTTCCATAAATTACTCACTGTAGAGACACTCTTTTACCCATTGTGCATCTGGCATAACTGCTGAAGAACAGATGATGATATATAGTGTATTTACTCATGGGCTGTGATTGTTTCCTGTTCCAGGTGGCATGCTATGCCCATACCAACTATATTTATTGTTTAGCTTGATATATATATATATATATATATATATATATATATATATATATATATATATATATATATATATAAAACACTGGAGAATTGATGCTTAACTTTTTTGTATAACAGTATAACTTGATTTATAAATTGGTAACATTATCAACATTTAATAGCCTTGGGAATGATCATTAAAAGCCTTGGGATTTTTTTGAATGGTGGGTGGGATATCACATTAAAGAGTCCCAAAAAAATCAACAATAAAAAATATTCCCTGCCTTCTTCTCTTTAATTGTTAACCAAACAAATTTTAACCAAAATGAGCTCAGCATTAAAAAATACAAGTCCTTCTGATAAATTCTCTTCTCATCAATTGATATGATCTAAATAAGCCATCTGTGAAACGGAAACAGCACTTGTATCAAAGCATAATTTCTTTGGTCCTAGTCATAGAGACAACCATGTAAGAAATATTGCACAGAACTGAAAAGTCACAGGAATCATCAAGGGCCCAACAAAGCCAAAATAGAATGGGAAGTAATACCAGCAAGTTTTTTTTTTTTGTAAGATGATGTATGTTTACAGGGTTGTTTAATACTCCACTGGACACTGGACATGCAGCTGGAATCAGACCATATAAACTGGTAACTCAAATGGATTTCATAAATCCATACATTTTTACAAATATTGAAAACAAAGGAGTTCAGGTTGCTTTCTGGAAAGATGTGGATAGCCTGTAAAAACTCATGCTATATCCAACACTTTAGTAGGCTTAATTGCTCTTTTGACCAACATATATTACAAGGGTAGATTTCCCAAGAGAGATGACTGAATGACCAGACCCACAAGGGAAGTCCACGCTGACACACAGAACATATGCTACATATCATTATTTGAAAACCATGGGTGGGGAACAAAAAGGCTAATATTTTCATCACAGAGGGTTGTGAGATTTTGTAATAAAATACTCCTTACAATTCTTTAAAATTAGCTGGGTGTGGTGGTGCACACCTTTAATTTAGCACTCAGGAGGCAGAGGTAGGAGGATCATCAGGAGTTTGTTTGAAGCTACCCTAGGGCTACATAGTAAATTTAAGGCCATCCTGGATGACAGTGAGCCCTACCTTGAAAAAGCAAAAAAAAAAAATCTTAAAAATTAATTAGGTTTGATATAAAACAAAATTAACAGATATCATAGAATATATTTTGGGTACAGAATATCATGTTTAATCATATAAAGTTTTTAATTAACCATGAAAAGTAAAAAAAAGCTTACCTATTACATAAATATATATGTAATTTTTAATTCATAAAAATATCCAAAGACCTTTTGTATGTAAGTCTACTATTTATACAAATTAGGAGTTAATAAACTGCCCATCCTGGAAGTCACCCAATAAACTTTTGATAGCTTAGCAAATGATACCAATGATATATGAAAAAGGCAGCAATTCCTTCATTTCTCAAAATCCCTTAATACTTCATTTCTTTGATACATTTAAAACAGAATTTAGAAATATTTAAAGAAAAAATTGTTGAGTGTATCGCTTTAAGAAAATTGCTATTTGGCGTGATATTTTCAAGAAAAGAAAATGTATCATTTTTCACATTCATTATAACTTTTCTCTGAATACAAAAGTAGTAAATTTTTAATAAGAATATTTTGTTGATACAGTATATTTTTCTGCCCTACTATGAAGACTTGCGAAAAGCCATCCTAACATTGCTTTGAGGGAGTATATTAAGCTTCTGCAGAGCAATAGGATTTAAAGTCTATGAGAGGAAGCATCAATAAGAATTGTCTTCCTATGAGATCTGTGGCCAAGATGTCCCAATCACATGTCATCTACAACAGAACCATCAAAGGCCTTAGATCAGGATCCCTGAACTTTACTAGAGAGGAAGAGAAGGGGCATAGAGAGGAAAAGGGGAAGAGATAGGAGGTCAAGAGAGAAAGCTGAGTGGAAAGAAGAGAGAGAGAGAGAGAGAGAGAGAGAGAGAGAGAGAGAGAGAGAGAGAGGAGAGAGAGAGAAATATTCTTTTCTTCTTCAGACAATTCTTTTCTACCCTGGAGCTCATCTCTGGATGATACTTACTAACAAAAGTCAGGACATATTTTCTTGACTTCTAGAGACACTTTCACTGACACCCATAAGTAATGTGTAACCCGGAGCATCTCTGCCCTGCCAAATTGGCACATAAGGACAGTCAACAAAGGACAGTCATGAGCACCTACTGCCCATCGGTGAAATAAGACGGATCAGTATTGCTCTACAATCTATCTTTTCTTGCTCAGTAGCCAGAGAATGTTTTTAATAAAGCATCATAATATGGTTTCAGAACTTTAAAGCTACTGTTTGGCCCTTGATTACTTTTCTGTTTTCCTAGGCACATGAGAAGTAGTGAAATCTTCAAAAACGGAGCTTATTAATATTTCTTCAGACAAGCTCACTGCGAATTAAGTAATTCAGGACTTTTACTATGACTTGACTTAGTAACCATGTGATTAGTAATGTAAGCCATTTATAATTAGCATCATCCTTACAATAGATATTCTTCATTGCATTTTTGGCCTTTATAGTAACATTGCTTTTGGAAAATATAAGAAAATCTTAATTTTTCTTCACTTTTTTGATATGTTGGTACTCGAGCAGAGAATTTTTGTTGGAAAACGGGGTGAAGTCTTTGTATCTACTGTATGTCCTCTGCTATTATGCTTACCTCATTTTAAATTAGATATCATAAATTAGTTTAGGATAAATGTGTCCCTGAGTCCAGTCACTGAATTTTAAGTTATTTTAAATAATGACGTTTTAAGGCACCTAAGATTTTGTCCAGAAGTCAACAACCTCCCATGTAGATTTTGAGGACACGTGTGATCTCCCTGGAGTCCTTATGATTTGTGAACAGACAGTGCTGAGAAATTGCTAATTTACGTTGACTGAATTTTATGAACCCAGGATATTTTCCCTCAGTGGAGAACTGTAAAACCAAAATATTAATTCTCCCAGCAATGACTTTTCTTCTTTTTTTTCATGAAGGAATTGGATGAAGCAGGGACAACTAAACCTCTACAATGTTCTTTCTTTTTTTAAATTATATTTCATTTATTCATTTTTCAAGCAGAGAGAGAGAGAGAGAGAGAGAGAGAGAGAGAGAGAGAGAGAGAGAGAGAGAGAGAGAGAGAGAGAGAGAACACCACCTTGTGGGTCTGGCATATGTGGGTCCTGGGGAATTGAACCGGGGGCCATAGGCACTGCAGGCAAGTGCCTTAACCGCTGAGCCATCTCCCCAGCACTCTGTGCACTAAGCAGAGCTCTTCACACATTCTAAATTAGTAAATCTTCTGTTTCAGATTTGACATTTCCCATCTCCTTGCTTTGTCTATACCTTCCTAGAAATTTTACTGCTGGATGTATCATAAATGTTTACATTTTATATCAACTGATAAAAGCAGACTTTATTCAAAACTTTCCGTTGGGTGTGTTTTCTGGTTGTAGTTCATAGAGTGATGTTTGAAAGGCATAAATCTTTCAATTGTCCTATTAGTTTCTTCGTTCGTGCTTTCTTCCCATCTATCTGGCAAAGTTGAGCATCTTCCCCTCATTTCCTGGCATTGGATATGATAGGAGCAGAGTTTTGTAATACTGAAGTATTTTTCACTCTTCGCAGAGCATTGAATGCATTGTTTTATTTAGAAGACATTAAAGGAGGTTTCATGTTAAGGTAGGAAATAATTAGAAATACCCAACATGATTAAAAATTATGCACCTTACTTATTAACTTATGAGCAGCGATTCTTCCTTTTAGCTTTTTCTCAAGGATAAGAAATACTATTCTTTTTCATTTTCTTACAAGTAAAAAAAAATCAGTTGTTGTTTTCTAAAAATCTAAGCCTTGCTACTTTTCTTTTTGCATACATTCTCACAGGTGTGATTCTATTTATGCTGGTGAGTTAGGAACAAGAGAATGCTCAACTTCAAGTTGAAGGTCAATCAAGTAAATATGATCCAAAACTTTCACTGAAAGTGAAAACACTGTATTGATGCAAATTTATTCTATAATTATCAGAATCTTCTTAATGAATGAAATTCATATAAATAAAATTGACTTAAAATTAGATTATATTTACAAGTAAAGGTTCAATGTTTAAGATAATCTTTTCTAAATATGGAGAGATAATTCAGATCATGAATTAGGGAAAAAACCAGTGATGTTTGTATCCATACTTATGAATTACCCTTTATTTTAGGCACACTCTTAAATTCCTATTGATATATAAATGTATATACATAATATCAGTGGTAGTTTAATTATAGTCTATCATATTTTAGACTCGACATATTTTGCTACATACAATATTTTTTAATGATAAAGATGCCTCATGATTATTGATATAGTCTAAGACAGACTAAAGGACATGACATTATTTTTAAATTTATATTTCTTTAAATTCTTCATTGTTATAAATGCAGTACATAAAATGTTTTTAATATACATACAAATATATATTAACCAGGTAAAATAATTATAAAATTGTATGACCATACTAGATATACACACAAAATAAGTGTATCAATTCACCTGCCTTGAATGTGACAATAACTACATTCTCATGTGCAATGTGTTCATATATTAATATTCTCAATTTTTCAAAAAAAAAGAAGTGATAATAGAGAACCCTGGTAAAAAGCAGTGTGCATGATGGAATTGCATCTTCCAAAAATAATAAAATGTATATCTAATAGAAATATAGGAATTTGTGCTGATTTGCATGTCCAATGTATACATGAAGATTTCACTTTTTATCTTTTTAAAAATATTTTATTTATTTCTTTATTTGCAAGCAGATAGAGATAAAGAGAAGAGAGACAAACAGAGAAAATGGCCTCACTATGGCCTCTAGTTCTTGAAAATGAACTCCAGATGCATTTACCACTTTGTGCATCTGGAGTTAAATAGCTACCAGGGAATTGAACTTGTGTTGTTAGGGTTTGCAGCCAGCACCTCCACTGCTGAATCATATCTCCAGCCCAATTTTTATATGTTATATATATTGACTTATGTACAGTATTTTCACTTTGTGTGTGTGTTGGTGTGCATTTTTGACTTATGTATGCATAGTGTATGCATGTGTGTGTGCAGATGTGTATGCACACAGTGCTTGCATGAAGAAGTCAGAAGAAAACATTGAATGTCTTTCTATATGGCCCTTCCACATGGTTTTTGTAAGACTGAGCCTCTAAATGAACACAGAGCTGTTTGTTGTTTTCACTCAGACAAGCTTATCAATGAGTCCCAGCAATTCTCTCTCTATCACCCACAGTACTAGGGTTATGGGCATGAATACTGGGATATGACTCAGGACCTTTCAGGAAAAAGACCATTAAAGCAACAGGTACATTAAAGAAATATTTTTTCTGAGATGTGAAGACTATATAAAGGCATTCAGACAGAACAGAAAATAAAGACTCAAGGTAGAATGAAACAATTTAAAAAATGATGTTTGAAATCCCAGGGCCAAAAAACAAATCAGGTAAACTGAAGACGTTGAAAGCAAGTTTATAGGACTTAGTACAAAGGGAGAAAATGGTAAATAATAATAATAATAATAATAATAATATAAAAACACATAAAAAAATAAAAAAGGACATGTAAGGTCTGATATAATTGAAGCTTAAAAGAATGTACTAACATTTTAGAAAAATAAACTAGGCAAATTAAGGTGAGAGAATCCGAATATATCAGGGGGCAATATCTTAGACAGCTTGGTTTCATGACTGGTGGAGGAAATCGATTGAATGGGGAATTCCTGAGAGAAGCTGGAAAGCTAGATTTGGCAAAGGGAGATTTAATGCTGTAGGTACGAAACTAAAGCAAATCCAAGAGATGGGATGAATCCTTGAAGACATTCTTCATTTAGCATATGGAAGTATTTTGCTGAGTTACAAACTAGTGATGCAAACTTTCTTAGGCCAAACACAAGTAGCCTTGGGAAATAGCTATAGGGCTTGGATTTGTAGCTTCTATAGTGAATGCTCTCAATAAGAAAAAAGTTGCAATTACCATACAAACACAACTTGCTAA
>PVHP010048152.1:0-12634 GCA_004024765.1 Zapus hudsonius | reverse complement strand
GTTCAGCAGATGCTTTAAAGGAATCCAAACATACATCACAATTCAGGGAATCTTTACAGGCTTTTCCAGTAACCTGGGCATTTGCACATTCTTTCCATATCTATAGAACCCATTCTCAGTCTTTACTGGGCTTAACCACAGATGCAAGATTACAGGGAAACAAAGGCAGGATTATAGGGGCAGGGTGAGGTGGGGGAGCAGTACCAACATACCATTCTGAGGTAGATATTTCACTTTTCCTACTTCCTTTTATTAATAATTAGCTCCCTCTTGTCCTGAGATTTTCTACTTTTATTCTAATTTTTAATTTTTCTCTAACAAGACATGTCTTCAAAGATTGTTTCTCTCACTGGGCATGGTGGTGCATGCCTTTAACCCCTGCACTCAGGAGGCAGATGTAGAAGGATTGCCATGAGTTCCAGGCCTGCCTGAGACTACATAAAGAATTCCAGGTCAGCCTGGGCTACAGTGAGACCTTACCTCAAAAAAGAAAAAGATAGTTTCTCTCACCAGTGATAAGAAGTTATGGACTCATTCCTATTTCTGAGTCTTCCCTATTTATTTTTAAATAAAGCACAATAAATGTAGTAATTTTGTATTTTTGTTTTGTTTTATTTTGTGTTTTTGAGATAGGCTGACTTGGACTTCACTCTGTAGCCAGGCTGTTCTTGAACTCAAAAATCCCTGCCTCAGCCTGCCAAGTGCTGGGATTATAGATGTAAACCACCATGCCCAACTCTAAATACAGCAATTTTTTATGGTGGAAGATCAGCAGTTGGTTGAAGAATTTTTTTTTTAGGGAGTGTGGTAGTTTGAATAATGTCCCCCAAAAGAATTAAGGATTTATTAAAATTATTAATTGTTTCCAGGCTTCTGGCTAGAGGAAGTACCACTTTGGCCTAGCCTCCTGGGGACTGACCCTTTCTAATTTGGATGTAAAGTACTAAGGATAGATATGCAAAAGAAGAGCCTGAACCCTGACCTGGAGTTCTGCATTTTGTGAATCAGTGTGTTACAGTGTGTTTGCTTGGTGCTGGTGCTGGGCGTCTGTCTCTGTCTCTGCTTGCTTCTGTGAAAGGGGGCCAGCTTTCCCTTAACTTCTTCACCTGGATCTGTTCAATAAATTTTCCTCCCCAAATCGTGCGTGGTTTGGAGATTCATCCCAGTGGCGTGTGGCTGACTACGACAGGGAGGATCTCACTCTAGCCTAGGCTAACCTTAAACTCACAGCAATCCTCCTAACCTCAGCCTCTCAAGTGCTAGGATTAAAGGTGTGTGCTCCTCCTGGGTTTGCAGAACTTTTTGAAAACATTTTTAAAAGTCTCTATCAATAGTAATAGGAAAGTATTGTGAGTATTTGGATGACTCTTTTTCCATCTAATTTTAAATATTAGGCATTTACTATAGCAAGATTTGTTTTGAGAATTTCATCAAAATATTGCTTTATGTTAAAACAATAAAAATGACTTTGGAAAACAAGACACTGCAGTGTCCTAGTGGTTATGTCTGTGTGGAGGCAGCATGGTTCATTAATTATTCTCTGAACAAATTTTTCCAAATGTGTTAAGGGGGAACAGTAACTTTTTTGACATTTTAAAGTAATAAATTTGCCTTTTTTCATGGCAGAAAACAAGCTTTTAAAAATTTAGTACCTGAACTGGTAAAGTCCTGGTAAATTTAGGAGTTCAGTTCCTAAAATATTAGTGCTAATTTCTCAGTTGGACAAAGGGCATGCACTCATGCCTGATATTTATACCAAGGGAAGGTGGGAGAAGGTACAGGGAATTCTTTGGGCCAAGTCAATCAAGCTGAAATTGAGACTAGTGGAATAGCGCTTGGTTACCATGCACAAGGCTCTAAGTTCAATACCCTATCTCATACATATAGAAGTTATCTCAAAGGAAAGCTTGTGTGTTTGTATGTATTTCTTGGTATACATTAGGACTCCCGGTAGGATGTTGTGAGGAACGACTGCTGATAATGTGCTTAACTTAAGGTCTCACATCTCTTTGATTTCCTTATGTCACAAATGCTTCCTGACATTCCTCTGCATTCCTCACAGTGGCCTCCTTACTGAAAGGAAGAAAAGGCATTTACACAGAGAATGAAAGACGGATGGGAACTGTGATCAAGATCCGGTTTTTCAAAATAATGCTGGTTTTAATTGCTTGGTAACCTTTCTTCTGAATTTTGTTGTCTTTGTTGATGACACTGGGAAGGGATAATATGCAGCTTGTCATTTTGCTTTTCTAAAGCAAAGAATCTGGAAGGGACATTTTGAAGACTGTGCCGGGTGTCATTTAAAAGTGCACAGAACACAGAGAGCAAGTCCATGAGTTTCTGAAAAAAAAAATTCAATTAAATTCTTCATAAAGCCCTAAGAACAAAAAGTTCTGTGTTCAGGGCTGGGGAGATGGCTCAGTGTTTAAGTCCCATGCTGCTTAAGCATGAGGGCCTGGGAAGTCTTGAGACCAACCCTGTTTGACTCCCTAGAACTCACTCTGGAAGTCCCTGACTGAAAAACAGCAGCTCCAGGTTGAGGGATGGCCTCATCTCAAGGAAGTATCTATGAACACATGCACACAGCACTAATACATTTGCACATATACCACATCTACTCTACACACACATATGCAAAAAGGAAAAGTCTATGTTCAACGTTCCTTTCCTTTTTTCCTTTCCTTTTCTTTTTTCTTTCCTTCTTTTGTTCTTTTTTTTTTAAATTTATTTTTATTTTTATTTATTGATTTTCAAGCAGACATATACAGAGAGAGACAGAGACAGAGAGCAAGCACCAGGGCCACCACCTTGTGGGTCTGGCTTATGTGGGTACTGGGGAATTGAACCCGGGGCCTTAGGCACTGGAGGCAAGTGCCTTAACCACTGAGCAATCTCTCCAGCCCCCCCCCCCTTTTTTTTTTGAGAGAGAGTGTGTTTGACTGGTGTGGATCCTCCTACCATGGCCTCTCTAGTGCTGGGATGGCAGCCATGCACCAGCACACTGTTCAGTTTTGAAAGTTTGCAACTTCTTCATCTGGTACTTCATCCTGTTGCTGGGTTAACCAAGATAAGGGAATGGTCGTGCTTTTTCAATGTACTCATTTGCCTCACTCTTGACCCCAGAATTTCTGTGTCAGCCAGAGAGAGGGTCAAGGCACCACGTCAGTGTGAAGGTTCAGCTCACAGGAGGGTAGAGAAGATGATGAACAACTTTCCTCTCCTCACTTTGCCCACCACTGGTGTTTGTGGTGGCTGCTTTGAAAAGACACTCATATCCATAGTGTCAGAACACCCAGCACCATGGTGAATCAGTACTTCACAAGCCAGGGTAAAGTGTCTTGCTGTCAAAATTCACCTCACATGAGGATATTCTTTTAAGCACCCTCCTAGGAGAAACCCAAAATATCTACCACTAAAAATACACTCAAGTCATCATTTCCAAATTCACCCACCCATCAAGGTAATACTTCAAATTTCCCACATAAAATGTCAAAGTAAGAGTTTGGTCTCCATCAAAACATTAGGTATATTCCTCAAACAGAATGGTTTCTGGATTGATGTGACAGGGTTGAATGTTCCCATCAGGAGGATTAGTTTGGGTCTGCATTAGACTGAGTGAAGGAATGACATTTCACAAAGTCTTGCTGTTGGCTAAGCTCCTTCCTTCTGAAGTGATCATGTCTCCCCAAAGAATTGGCACTTAGACACAGTGGTGAAAGTCATTCTTGACACTTAGTGTTGAAAATGAGTCTTGCTTGCATAGTCTCTTCACCTGTGGGCCATTTTCTTTCCATCAGTTGGTTGTCCAACATCATCAATGAGAGCCTTTTGTTCTACCTTGAAATGCAACCAGATATACATGGAGGTGCTCTGAAACGTGTCCGGAATGCAGCTAGGACCACATGGTTTATTATGGTAGGCCAATCTAGATTTACATTTTTTGAAAGCAATAAAAAGAAAGAAAATCAGAATTTAAAAAAATCAGAGTAGAATGTGTTGTTCTGTAATATATCTAACCAGTTGGAAAAGTCCTGGTACTACCTCTGTGGCCCTGGTGTACTGCCAAGCTAGGTTTACTCAGGGTTGGGATCATTACTGAACAGCTTGGGGCTGGGGTGTGGCTCAGAAGTAGAGCAATTGCCTAGTCTTGAGGGGTTCTATATTTGATCCTCAACATAGCAAGATAAACAAACAAATAAATAAAGCAAAGAGCACTGTATCCTGGAGCATGAAGCCTTTTAGGCAGACTTACAATGTCGAAGTGTTTCTCTTGGAGGAGTATTTGAGATTGTGAAAAAGCCGATCTTTCTTTTCTCCAATCAATCACTGAAGCAGCCAGGCTCTTCAATGGAGGGAAGCCCAGTGGGTGTACCACGGGGAGTTCTTTGCCATGGGGACCAAAGGCTGTCACTCCTGTTGTGCTCCTATGACTGCCATGTGTTCTTTTGCCCTCCCAGGGGATACTGAATCCAGCCCAAGGTCTTCTCTTGTCTCTGGCCGTCTATGGCTGGACAGGATGCATCCTGGATGTCCAGCCTCCCAAGATGCTGATCCAGTGGGAATCAATGACCACCTCAGCTGCCGATGGCTCAGACCATCTCCCTGTGGACTCCTCTGTGTCCCATGTAAACCCCACTTCCAGGAAGGGGGTACATGTTGGGAGGCACACTTCTGATGAGGACCTGAGCATGTTGTCTGAAGGTAAGGAATGTCTGTTGGGCAGATGGACTAAGGAGTTCTGGAGCTCCCTAGGAATTCCTTTATCAACAGCAAGATACAGATGGAAAATTACGGTAGCAATGCCATCATCCATACCTCTGTTTTTCATTTAATTTTCTTGTCATTTTTGTAAATTTATGTGATTTTTAGCAACTTTATACATGCAGGTAATGCATTTTGATCATATATTCAGCCCCCATTTTCTTGTTCCCCTCCTACTGAACCCTTTCCCCTTCCCTTCCCTTCCCTTTGTCTCAAAATCAGGATGTTGGCAAACTCTGCCATGGTGACTCTAACAGGATTGGTTGGACTCAGGGGTGGGGTAGGGTAGCAGGGACTTGCAGTTACAGCAGCAGCTAGAATAATAGTATGCTAGTCAATTTGACATGGTTACTGAGGAAACTAGGAACAGGTAGGTTATTTTGACCTAGGTACTGGGGAAAACTAGGAGCTGATTGGTTGGGTTGGGGCCCAGGATAGTTGGCAGTTTTTCTTGGAACAAGGGGTTACAGAGAAATCATAACAGTTAACAAAATGGAGGTACTCTGGCCAACCCTAGTCCTTCAATCAGATGTTTAACAGCAACCCTGTCCTCTGCTTACTTAGGGCACCACTAGTACCCTCCCCACCATTAAGAAAAATATCTCTCTATACACCAGCAAATGTGTCTTGAAGGCATAGTGACCCTGGATTGAAAAGTATCTCAGAGTAAACTGGCTTTCCAAAAACTTGCTTCTCCCAACATGTCCTAGCTATATGCACACAAATGTACACATACACACACCCACTCAGAGAGAGAGAGAGAACAGAAGAGCAAAGACAATACATAGTACCAAACTACTTTGGTTTATATCAAAATAAGGTTAAAATTTTGGGCAGGAAAAAAAATTTGGGGGCAGGAGTATTTTAAGGAAAGATATCTGGAAATGATTAAGAATTCTCTCTTCTTTTTCAATCCTTCTATTCAATACTCAAAGGAAGGTTCATTCTCAGGGGACAACCCTGGCTAAGAAAACATGGCAATGAACCCCATGGACTGATGCCATGAGGCACTATCGTCTGGTCATAATTGGGAGTGCAGAAGGAAACAGAGAAGCCATTCTAGCTGAATCTCCGAGACAGAGAAAAGCCATATGTTAAATGACTTTTTCCTTTTTGACTGTGCTGGAGATGGAACCCAGATCCTCACCCATGCTGGGCCATTGCTACAACCCTGAGCCACATCCCAGCCCTTGGGCTTTCTCTGTAGTTCCAATAGTCAGTGAAGGTCAGGAACACAGCAGTTGGGATTGTCAGCGTGCAGTTACTGATAGGACCTGGGGAGAGAGCCAAAGATACTGCATCTGGAATTACTTGGTTTTGTTTATATTCCCATCCTGATGGCTCACAGTGGCCAAGCCATCTTTGACACACACATAAAACACTACCAATGACAATAAAGCCCATTACAATTGCCCCCTGAACCCCACTTCACTCACTACAAACAAACAATCCCTGTATCCAATCCTTGCAACAAGCTGTGGCCCAGGACTGCAGTTCCAAAGCTGGAAATTTTCAGTCTTTAGAAAGTGAGCAGTTGTCCAACAGGAAAATAAACAAGTATTATTCATAGGGACTGCTGTTTTTAAAGGATCCATTCTTTCCTTACCCCTATTTATTTTCTTCCTCCTTTTTTTGCAGGGTTGGGGATGGAACCCAGGGTCTTGCCAAATTACGTAATTCCTTTACCACTTAGCCACATCTCTAGTCCCTATCTCAATTCTTTTTTAAGTTAAAAAAATATTTACAAGGAGAGAGAGAATGGGTGCACCATGGTCTCCTGCAGCTGAAAATGAACTCCAGATGCATGTCATCCGGCTTTATGTGGGTCCTGGGGAATCAAAGTCAGGCTGTTAAGCTTTGCAAGCGAGTGCCTTAATGACTGAGCAACCTCTAAAACCCCTACCTCAATTCTTTAAGAAGCAAAGGAGTCCTACCCTGGCCCTGGGTTCCCTCTGTAGTACTGAGAAGAGAGAGCATTGCAATGTAATCCACTCTTGCAGCTACCTTCTCATTTCTGGCAAAGTACCCATACAAAAGCAGCTGATGGGAGGAAAGTTATTTACTTTTGTCTATAGTCTTGAGGGGAACCTCCATGATGACAGGGGAAAGATGGAAGAGCAGAGGCTGGACATCACCTCCTTGACACAAGAAGCAGGAGAGTGAGCCCCATTCTAGAAAAGGGGAGCAGGCTAGAACACCCCTAAGCCTGCCCTCAACAAAACACCTCCTCCAGTAATGCTCCACCTCCCAAATTGCCATCAGCTGTGAACCAGGCATTCAAAATGCATGCATTTATGGGGAACACCTAATTCAAACCACCACATCCACTAACCATAAAATTCACCCACTGAAGGGTCTTCATTTTAGTGGGTTTTGCTGGAGTCTTAAGGTTATGCAGTCACTATTAAGTCCAAAATGTTCTTCCCACTCCAAAGGAGACCTCAAGGCCTGCTTCTAAGCAGCATGCACTGCTGTCTCTCTCATCTGCAAAATTTCATTCCTCCTCGGCAAGTGCAAACCTTTTTCCCAGGAAGAAGTATGGGTAGGTCTTTCCCAGCAGCCTATGTGGCTTCTCTTATTGCACATTCAGCTGTTCCTGTTCCACCCACAACCAGCCATTGTCACATGCATCTCCTGCATTTGAGAGGTCGGCTGTCACCTTGGAGCAATCTGCTGGCACTTCCCCTCATCTAGCAGTAACAAGGAGTGGCCGCATGAATCGTACTTGCCAGGAGAGTGTGGACAAAAGTGCACCCCAAGGCCTTAGGCTCCATCGGGCTTCTCAGGTCAAATGAAACACCGTGAAGTGGAGCTGGGTCTTGGTGGTACATGGCTCTGTGGCTCACATGTGGGGACTGGAAGTTGGACTTTCAGTTCTAGGGTTCAAGTTTGTTGAGTGATACAAGACATGAAGGCCTAAGTGATATCTTAATGTACATTCCAATGTCAGATCTTTGTGATACTGGAAGCTTCTAAGAGCCTTACTGGACTTGGAGGGCTCACTAAAGGGGCCACTGGGATGTGTTGTCATCACCAGTTCATGGTTAACTGCTTCTCCTGTTAGATACTGACAGATGTCATCATCCCTAGTAGCCTTGCTGAACTATTTCCATGGAGTCTTTCTCTGCTGGCACCTTCTCTCTTTGTGGAGACCTTGAACATGGGAGAGATGCCTCATACCACCAGGTCTACAGCAGAGCTCGAGTCTCAAGCCCTGATTTGACTTGGAATAGATCAAGCTGGACTCAGGAGGCTTTGTTCCTATAGTGTTTGCTTCCAGAGAGTTCTTATACATCCCTATTCTCCATGGAGGCCTGTGGGTGGGGGTGGGGGACAGGCAGGCAGAGGATAAACGACAAGGAGGCACTTTGCAAAGCCATGGGACCCACAGAGCATGTCCCTACGTGTAAGATCATAGGGGAGTGTCCTCAGCCCATACCTTGATCACAAGCCACCCTATGACACCCAGCTGAGTCTTTTTGAACAGAACTACAAAAAAAATCCCACATGAGTTCTCATAGGCCTGGGATGACCTCAATAACCAAGGGTGATCCTGTGAGAATCAAGTCTTTTTTGAAGTGCCTTCAGCCAGGCTGTCTTGCAGTGATGCTCTTCTAGAAGACTCCTTTAGAAGCTGTCCCAGCTGGTGCTGGCTCACTCCATCAACCATGTGGGTAATCATGCTCTGGGGCCTGGCTACAGACTCCACAGCCATGATGTCACTCCTCTGTCCCCTTCTCTAAGCACCCTCATGATAGCTATCTTCCTCATTCTTACATCCTACCAGACTCATTTGCATGCGGCCCTTGGGGAGGGCAGCCTGCTGTTTCCTTCACAGACTACAGTGTGTGTCAGAGGACCTTGGAGTACAGTGAACCACTCTGCAAACCATGCTTCTTCCTGTTCTTCTTCATAGTCAACAGTCTTAATCGCTGCTCTTTTGAGGGCTGCACCCATTGCTCTCCAGCCACGTACCAGACCCTATTTGTCCATCCAGCATGTTGATTGAGAACTTTATATGTGCCCCGGAGTGGTCTGAGGCATTCCTGATGACATGTTAACTGCAACATACTTCCTGGACTGGGGAGAGGGCTTAGTAGTTCAAGGCACTTGATTGCAAATCCTGCTGGCCCAGAGTTCAATTCCCCAGTACTGACATAAAGACACTTGCACAAAGTGGCACATGCCTCTGGCGTTTGTTACAGTGGCAAGAGGCCCTGCCTGGTGCACCCATTTTCTCTCTCAAACAAATAAATAAAAATATTAAAATTGGGACACTCTATTTCAGTGGCAGACTCCAAGAAAAAAATCACAAGTATTTATGGAATGTCATATCCAGGTAGTGAGAAATGCTATGGACAAGAACTGATTAAGGTGCTGGGGATGCAGCTCGGTGGTAAAGAGCTTGCCTAGTATGCACAGGCCCTGAGTTCCATCCCAAATTTATTCAAAAAAAAGTAACCACCAATAGGGGCAGGGAGTGGGAGAGTAGTTTTTAGACAGGATTGACACAGCAATTTCTCCATAGACGAGGTATCAGTAGAATCGAGGCCTGGAGTGAACCATACAAAAAATCAAGAAGCTTTATAGGCAGAAAAAGATGTGCTACCGCCCAAGCCTGCAGGGGAGGAGGGAAAGGGTGGCCTGAGGATTATATTTGAGGAAAAGGACAGGATGACACTTTCCAGTGATCAATCAGTAGGGTCCGCTGGTGGGAGTTAGAGTAGGTTTGGAAGGACAGTCACTTGCTCCGCACATATTTGAAAATCGGGCTGTCTCACTTTGTGGGGTTTGTGTCCGAATTTCCTACCGACAGTCTACCCTCCAGCTTAAAGCAGGTGCACCTCTGTGTCTGTGGGATGAAAGAATAATTTTGCTATTAGCTCCCACTGATCTGACTGCCCTGAAGGAAGGCATGCTAATGAGGTGATTAAGCAGGCCTCCAGGGTGACCCTCCCCAAGAATGATGTTCTCTTTCATCTTGCTGATTGAGTACACTTTCCTCCCCCTCACTGTGTTGTACATGCTTTTTAGAAGCCATCTCATAGTACAGACCCTGGAAAAGAGAATTGACTCCTACGGAAAGAGAGCTAGGGTAGAAAATAATGATAAGATCAAAAGCAAGCCAGGTGGAGCAGTTGCATGACTAGTTTGGCTTTGAGTTTCCTAGCTGGGAAGTCAAGAGAAAAATGTGAGCTATTACAGGGGCTATTCCCAAGAAAATTTACCAATGGCTCTTGAAAGCACAGATGCACAGTGCACAGTTCTCTCTCTCTCTCTCTCTCTCTCTCTCTCTCTCTCTCTCTCTCTCCCCCTCCCCTATACCGTGTGTGTGTGTGGTCTGTGTGGTGTGTAGTGTATTATGTGTGGTGCATGTGGAGGCCAGAGAACTTCAGTTCCCTTTCTCTATTGCTGATCTGCATATTTCCTTGAGACAGGGTCTCTCCTTTAGCTCAGAGCTGCCATTTTTCTGAGTCCCAGTGATTCTCCAGTCTCTGCTCTCTGCAAACTTGGCTTCTAGACTTGCATGGCCTCCCCCAGAATTTTACATGGGTTCTTGGAAATCAAACTCAGGTAATTTCAGGCCCTTGTGCTTAAATGGGATGTACTCTTAACTGCTGAGCCATCTTCCTAGGCCCCCTATTTTTTTGAGAGTTCTCACTCTAGCCCAGGCAGACCTGGATCTCATTGTGTAGCTCTGGCTGGCCTTGAACTCACAGACATCTTCTTACCTCAGCCTCCTGAGTGCTGGGATTGAAGGTGTGAGCCACCACACCCAGCTTCTGACTCTTTTGAGACAGGCTGTCACTGGCTAGCCCAGGCTGTCCTTAAATTTATAATTCTTCTAACTCACCCTCTTAAATAGCTGGGATTACAGGCATGAGCCACCGCACATGGCTCTCACATATTCTCTAGAGACCCAGTCCTGAGAGAAATGTCTCTCACAGTTTCTCATGAAAGGAATGCCAAACAACAAGGAGCTTATTTGGACATGCACTCTGACATCTGAACAGCACAATGTTTGTCAGTCTGTCATCACATGGAGGGTCCCAGTTTATGATCAGGAAAAAAGAAGCTGGCTTGGCATGTGCTGTTGTGTGTTCCAACTTGACGTATGCTGTGTTTCCTGTCCTTGAAAGATGGAGAGATTCCCATGGGTATAGCTAGATGCTGAAGGAGAGGACATGCATGCTGAATGCAGGTGGCATCATTCATAAGGACAGGTGATGGTGCAGCAGAAGGCTGGTCTCCCTCCCTCTCTCTTTCCCTCCTTCCCTCCCTCCCTCTTGGGCCTCTTGAAGCTGAGTGCCGTTGGCCAGGTCTCTGCAGCCTTGGTGCTTGCTTATAAGCATATGGCAGCCTGTCCCAGGGCTCCAGAACCAGCTTAATCAATTTCATGTTTCTTTAGCTGCCCCAGATGATTCTTTACAGTTTGTTTTACTCTCTGAATGAACAGATGCGAATGTAGTAAGTGATGAGGCATTTTTTTCCTCCTTTGCCCACAGGTGATACACATGCTAAGTAAAAAACTCATTGAGGTGTTAAGTCCTGAGAGCATTTTCTGAAGCTGAAGCAAAGCCCTTTAGTGGGTGGGGCTGTAGCTCAGGTGGTACTGTGCTTGTCTGGCAATCACGGGCCCAGGAGTTGATCCCTAGCACTATGTACACATCCATGTCTATTGCTGCTCCACTCACAATAGCTGGGAAATGGAATGAATGTCAGTGCCCATCAATAATGACTGGATAATGAAAATGTGCAACATATACACAATGGAGTTTTACTCAGCGGTAAAAAAAATGAAGTTATGTAATTTGCAGGAAAATGGAAGGAATTGGGAAAAAATTATACTAAGTGAGTAACCCAAGCTTAGAAAGGCAAAGAGTAAATGTTTTCATACGTGGATCCTAACTTTTCTGTATGGACATAAATAAAGGGATCTGAGAGCGAGTATGGGCTATGATTTCAGATAGGAAACCACGAAAGGGGAAGAAGAGGTGGAGGGGGTGGAGGACGAAAGGAAACATGGAGTAGGAAAGCAGAAAAGAGTCTAAGTTGGGGAAAGGGTACAGAAGAAGTGGGGGAGGGAAACCAAATACTGTTTGAAAACACCATAATGAAACCTAATTAAACTAAAAAAAAAAAAGACGAAGTTGCAGGTCACCCTTGGCTGCATAGCAGATTTGAGCTACATAAAAAAAGCAAAAAGAGAATGAAAAAGAAAGGAGAGAGAGGCAGGCCATCTAGGACCTTCACCCCATCCCTGGCAGTTTGAATGTATGACCCCATAGACTCAGACTTTTTTTTTAGTTTAAATCCACTTTAATTTTAGATAACCTATGCTAGAGCCCAATACTACCTCAAAAAAAAAAAAAAAAAAGGTCAGGGCTGGAGAGATGGCTTATCGGTTAAGGCACTTGCCTCCAGTGCCTAAGGACCTGGGTTCCATTCCCCAGTGCCCACATGTGGCGAGCTCCTCAAGCAGCGAGGAAGAACAACCACGACTCGAGGATTCTTCTCAACACACTTTAATGGAGAGCCTTTGCTTGAAGGGGGGGAAGGAAGCGAGGGGCCCCGAACACTAAGAATCAGCCGCTTTTATAGGAAAAGAGACACGGATCGTCCCATGATTGGCTGGCTCCTGCTTGCCACCTCCAGGCACCACGGGATTGGCTAGGGACAGTAATTCAAAGCATCGCCTAAGGTGGAGTTGTTTCTAGCTGCAAAAGAGGGGGGGCGCCATCGTCCCGGCTCCCTGCACCCACATAAGCCAGATGCACAAAGTGGCCCATACATCTGGAATTCGTTTGCAGTGGCTGGAGGCCCTGGCACATCCATACTTCTCTCTCTCTCTCTCTCTCTCTCTCTCTCTCTC
>PVHP010048151.1:0-12600 GCA_004024765.1 Zapus hudsonius | reverse complement strand
TATTTATTCATTTTCAAGCAGAGAGAGAGAGAGAGAGAGAGAGAGAGAGAGAGAGAGAGAGAGAGAGAGAGAGAGCACCAGGGCCACCACCTTGTGGGTCTGGCTTATGTGGGTACTGGGGAATTGAACCCGGGACCTTAGGCACTGGAGGCAAGTGCCTTAACTCCTGAGCCATCTCTCCAGCCCGCAAACAAATACCTTTAATTATTGAATCATCTTCCCAATTCCTTGGCATCAATTCTTTTTGATGTACATTGGATACAAACTCGGGTAGAGTGGGTTGGATCCACATGACCCCCCCCTTTCACTTACAAAACTTTTTGGGCACAAACATGATACCACACATGACAGCTTGTTCCTGATCTCATGTGTTGGGTCAAGTCAAAGGTCAGCACCAAAAGTGTGGCATGAAAGCCCTTCGAGCAGGTTGAAGCAGGTGACTGCTGACTCCGGGGTAGTTCCAGACCAACCTAGGCTACATGGTGAGACCCCATCCCCCCAAAATAAAATCTCTTTCTATCAATGTTTATAATATATATATGTATATATATATATACACCGGGTGTAGATGACTTGGAAATGCATTTAATATTTAAGCCTTTGTCCCCATAATATCTCTTAATGTGTAATCAAGTATCCTAAAATTGGACAAGAGATAAACTGGGTGTGTGGTGTGCATCTTTAATCCCAGCACCCCAGGGAGGCTGAGGTAGGAGGTTGAAGGCCAGTGTGGGACTGGGGAGTGAGTTCCAAGTCAGCCAGGACTAGAATGGAACTTTTCTTCCAGGGAGGGGGGGAGGAAAGGGGAGGAAAGAGAGAGAGGAGAGAGGAGAGAGAGGGGGGGTGAAGGGAAGAACGATGAAGGATGGAATGGAATAATGGGAACTTCTGATTGTCGCCTGTCCATCTTGGTAATGAGCCCTCCCTGAGTACCAAGCCATCTCAGACCCTCCTCACTACAAGCGTGGTCGCAGAGCCTTTAGGCACCTTTTTTTTTTCCCCAGAAGCAACTGATGGGGAGAGAGAAAGAGGGAGGGAGAAAGGGAGGGGGAGGGAGGGAGGGAGGAATGGACTCCTGGGGCTCTAGTATCCAACACTCATCAGGAGGTGGGGGGGCACTGAGTCTGAACCCACTGGCCAGATCTCCAAATGCACCAATCACAGAGGAGCAGATGGGCACACCTGGAAACAGTCCCCGCCCCTTCTCCCGCCAGCTAGGCAATGTGCACCTGCCCGCTAGGCCCCTGGGTCCCCCAGTGCAGCCCTGCACACAGGTGCTGCTGACCGCCGTTGGTCTGTGGATCCCACCAAAGAAAGACTCCAGTCCTGGTGTGGAAAGGGTGGCATGTCCAGTGTCCCTTGTAGATGGGTAAAGGGCGTGGTTCTGGGAAGCTGGCAATGACCCCAAGTTCCTGCCGCCAGCCAACCCAGTTCCATCCGTTCCCTCTTTCTCACTCAGGAAGTGGGAAACTGAGGCCCCAAAGGCTGGCAATGTCAGCACGCAGGATGCTGCCAAGCTGTGCGCCAGGCAGGGGTGTGGGGAGAGAAATCACAGTCTCCAGCCTCCTGCGAGTGGCAGGGAGCAAAACCAGCCAGGCGAGGCCAGCAGCGTCAAACAAGCGGCCAAAGAAAGAAAAGGACCCGGTTCTGCGCTGCTGTCCAGGTGTATTGGGGAGTCCCTGCATTCTCTGAAATTCTGCTGGGGGCTTTGAGGGTACCTCGTGGGGTGCGGCTCAAGCTTGCAGGGGCTTGGGAGCTGTCGACAGCACAGAGATGGTGCAAATCAGGTTAAGGACGTTTCCTTAGCACAGTTTGGAAGACCCCAGAAATGGATCTGTAAGAAGATTCTGTCAGAGTGACCCAGGGAAAGCTACCTGGACAACCAGAAGAAGTGGGAGAGACAGCCTCTAACTTTTGGATCTAAATTTCATGTGTTGGGGGATGAGTGCTATAAAAACACACAGGTGAGGGGGGGGGAGGAAGGAAAGAGAGAGAGGAGAGACCTTAATATCAAGGTGACAAGGGCAAGATTAGTCCAGAGACCCTCTTCTTGGCCATCGTTTTGTATCAGGAATCCAGGACAGAGGCATACTTAAGTCTCTTGTTTGACCAATGTCAAGAGGAAAGATCCATAAATAGTGGGACTCTCAGCCTCCCTTTTGCTGGGTCGTTCCAAGCAAATGGCCCCACTTCTTAGAGGACACGTTCCATCGCTTTCTTTCAGGGAAGAGAAGCAAAAAGGGTTTGTAATTTTCTGTCTTCCCTCACTTATCCCCAACATAGCAACAAAAATTCCTGGATCGTTGCTCCCTTGGTGGACAGGGAGTGACTGAAGCAGACGCTTGAGGGAACTGGAAGGTGGGGAACCAATGTGATGTAGGTAGGTGTCCCTTAACTCTCAGCTCTCAATAGAGCTTGCAAACTGTCACCAGGGTGGATCCAAGATGACCCAAGGAGAAATAGTCCTATGGGGACACACAGCTCCTGTCTCTAAAGCCAGGGCTCACTTCTACCTGGTGGTCCTGGTTCAGAGATTCCCACAAGTCCCATGATGACAGCCTGGGGCTGGGGCTGGGGCTGGGGCTGGGGCTCAGGCAGCAAGGGAAAGCTTGGAAACAGAAGAAAACGTCCCAGAACCAGGAGAGAGCCTGAAAGAGATGAGGTGGCCATCACTAAGATCCCCAAGAGAAAAAGAAGCGAGGAGCGAGATGAACAGAAGCCCAGTGGACCGACTAGACTACCTACCTAGGTTCAGAATGACCTCAGAGTCGCAGCCACTCCCCCCCCCCAACCTGGACCAAGAGGAGCACCCCACTGACCAATTTGGTTTGCACAAAACCCTCACCCCAGGAATCCTGGTCAGGCCGCAGTGGTTTGATTCATTTCTCGACTAATTAACTGGAAGCTACGTGGCCCCTTCTTTCAGGGCCCAATTAATTCACCGCGGGCGGTGGGGAGGAGGCTGTGTTGTCCAGGCGCCGCCTGGAGCCCCTTTGTGAAGGGCTGTCTGGGACATATTGATTACACACACACACACACACACACACACACACACACACACACACACACACACACACACACACACACTTCCTCCTCCATTCAAAAAGAAAAATCTTGGAAGATCTTCCTTTCCAGATTTTAAGGTTTCTCCGACCCACACACCAAATGCATGTCTTCCAGAAAGTGGGGGAGGGGGTTAAGCGGAGTTTCTCTCCCTAAGGGGAAAAAACCTAAAGAACTCCAGTGGCAACTGTAGACCTACTGTGTGCGCCTGGAGCTTCATTACTCTGTCAAAAACTGGGGATGTGGCTCAGTTGGCAGTAATCTCAGGATTAGGGGGATGGAGGCAGAAGGGCATCATTACTTTGTGACTCTGTGAGCCTTGATCTCCATTTTGTCCCCTGGGAAATGGGCATCTGTTGCCTGCCTCCTCCAATGACCAGGCTCCAGGAACTGAAGTGTTGGAAAACTCAGACAAACCCATCTCGGTGGCCAGGAACCAGGAGCTAAGAAGAGTGGACCCTGTTACTTTTGGGTCCAGGTCTGATTCCTCAGCTAGAGGGTTAATAAGAATGCAAATTTCTAGAGCTGGGTGTGGTGGCACATGCCCTTAATCCCAGCACTCGGGAGGCAGCGGTAGGAGGATCGCCATGAGTTCAAGGCCACCCTGAGACTACATAGTGAATTCCAGGTCAGCCTGGACTAGAGCGAGACCCTACCTGGAAAAAAAAACAAAAAATGCAAATTTCTAGTGAGCTTATGTCAGGACTTGATGGCACACTGGAGCCCTTTGCACCTGGTGGGAGTGGGAAGTGGAGGATCCACAAAGTGGGGTTTGAAACTTCTCCCCAACAGCCCTCCCCCACCCTCCCTCCAGTTCCCTTACAATAGCAAGAAATGTGAAATCTCAAAGCCTTTGGGAGGAACATAGAATACAGCCTCCAGGAACAGAGGTCCTCCGATTGGATTGACCTCACAGTGGGCTGGCCTTTCTCCTTCATCCATCATCTGAGTGACGTCTAGGACAAAAAATATAGGCAAAAGGAAATCACATGAGTCTTTGCAAAGCTGGTGGGAAGTGGCCCAGTCACTATGCAAGGACACAGAGGACCAGTGCCAGCGCCACTCCAACCAAGTGTGGCAAAGAAACCTCTCCTTCCAAGTGACCTTATTCTATTGCTTCTTTATTTGTGTGTGTGCACATGCGCTGTTCTACTTTTCAAAATTAAAATACTTAGTTTGATCAGTCAATCAAACATTGGAGGATCATGTTGAATGTGTTAGAGACGGGCGCTGGGATTGGTGGGGAATTGATGGGACCAGTGGTCTCTAAGGAAGCACAGAGCAGTGGGGGAAGGGTTATGGGAAGCCTTTGTCTCTCACCTTTTAAGGAATAGGTCATTGGGCACACGCCTTTAATCCCAGCACCCCAGAGGACAGAGGCAGAGGTAGGAGAATTGCCTTGAGTTTGATACCAGCCTGAGACTACATAGTGAATTCCAGGTCAGCCTGGGCTAAAGGGAGACCCTACCTCAAAAAAAAAAAATCTTTGGGCAAGATTCCTTATCAATCTATGCCTCGGTTTCCCATTCGTGAAGGGGCGCAGAACTGTCCACTAGTAAGCTCTGTGCTCATACTGGGTGGGATATTTGGAGGAGAGTCCAGTGGTCAGATCTTTTGTCCTCAGAACTGAGGCGGGCCCAATGTGGGAAAGTCCTTTGAGCAACTACCTTGGGGTCTGAACTATGCCACCTACAGTCACGTAGTGCCCCATGGTGACCTGCTTGGCTACTGGACATAGGGTGCCTCACAATTTACAAAACCCCCAGGTGCTATGCTGCCTCCCCTGGGAACACAAACCATCCAGCCCGCCACCTCCCACTGAGATCCTCTCTTCCTAGAGACCTGACCTTGAACTTAAACCCTGTCCCACCTCCTGTCCTCCTAGATCTTATTTTACCTCCTCTTCAAAATGGGACAAAATGTATTTTTACCCCAGTAAACAAAACTCAGAACAACTAACATCCAAACTCACAATGAACTCTTCTTGGCACCCATGCCTAGCACCTTGAATAACTTAACATCTGAGCTTTAGAGTCCCCTTGATAGATACACGGGGAATGTTCCAGTGAGTTTTTCTATCTGGTACACCAAGTTTCTTTCCCCTTTACCATTTTAGAATAGGTCTGTTTTACCTTGTCTATTAAAATCCGTTTTGGGGAAATACTTAAATTTGATACTGATTATTTTAAAATGCATTTGGGAAGCCGACGTTGCCCCCCCTCCCTTTTATTGCCTTGTTTCTTTGTTTTTCTTTTTTCTTCTTTCTTTTCTTAGTACACAGTCTTGCGATGTAGCCCAGGCTGGCTCGGAACTTGCTATGATTCTCCTGTCTCAGCCTCTGCAGGGCAGGGATCATAGGCACATGCCACCGTGCCTACACACCAGACATCGGATCTCCAGTGCTCCCTTCAGACCCATTCTCTCCCTTTCTCCTTCAACCTTCATTCCTGTGTGGACCGATTATTTACTGAGCACTTCCCATTTGCCCAGCCTAGTGATCAAAGTCAGAGATAGGAGTTCTGACCTTCCTGAAACTTACAAGAAAGGAGAGTCAATATCTACCTCTCCAACCAGACCAGGGAGCCTGGGGCGTGGTCGATTCTTCTCTTTCTTCCCAGCTCTTAAATACACTTTTTGACAAGATCATAAAGTCCAAGGCAGTGGCGCCGGGTGCCCCCAACAAACTCAGCAAAAGTTGAATGAATTTATTCTTCCCAGAATGCCAACACAAGCTACCCTCTTGGTTGTGAGGCTGCCCGCCTGAAAGTTACGTGGTTCCCCCCCCCCTTGTTTTTGTTGCTTGTTTGTTGTTCTTTTTGTTTTATTGAGATCAAATCTCTCTAGTCCTGTCTTCTTCCAAACTCCCTATGTAGACCAGGCGGATCTCGAATATACAGTGATCTTCCTGCTTCTACCTTGATGGAGACAGGAGTGAGTGTCCAGTCCTCAAGGTGCGGCAGACCTTTGGGTAAGAACAGCCCTGAGATTGGAGCCAGGTATCCTACCCAGCCTGCTGTTCCCATTTCCAAGTACAATCAGATCGGTCCCAGGGTACCGCCAGACACTCTGATTTCCACTGGTAGGAGCCTAGGCGAAATAAGACTGGATAAAAAAGTGGAACATTTTGGGGAGGTCAGGAAAACGACCTGCCTTTTGGGGCATCTCATCTCCTCCCCCACCGTTCCTCGTGCGCACTCAGGACACAGGACGGCGTTCGGGGTCCCTGGCAGCAGAAAGAGGAGAGTGGGCGCTGAGCGATGAGGCGTTCTTCTTTGCCCGCATTCTTGCCCCCCCCCCGTGCCCAGGGATCTCTCTACCCTCTTTGCCTCTACCTTTCTACCACTCCAAGCTCCTAGCAAAGCTTTGGGTTCCCCTTGAGTCGGGAACTGCCACCTCCGAGCCTCAAAACCTTTGCGCAATCTAGTGTGTCCCCAAATGCTCGCTCAGGCCTGGGGTGGGGGGCACACAGAGGGCATCGCTCTGCCAGCCACGTCGCCCCCAGCGCCATCCAGCGGCCGCGTGGCGATGGCACCTTCCCCAGTGGTCTGGGACTGGACAGCCTCCCCAGGAGCAAAGGGTTGGAGGGTTGGAGATTCCCAAATGGGCAGCGATTCTTTTCTCCCTTTTCCCCTCCAAAGAGGGGACCTCTATCCCCTCGCCTGCACTCCCCGCTCTGTTTAAGACGTCCTGGAGTTCATCAAGGGTTCCTTCAAGTCTCCTTCTTTTATTTATGCACCCGGGCTAGGAGTCTATCAAGAAAAGCGTTTGTGCCACCACTGCCTGGAGACGTCCCAGTGGCGGCTCGGTGGGTTCATCCCAGGCTGGATGACGCTGTAGCTCCCTGCACCACGGACATGTTATGTCCTGCCTTCCTAATTGTACACCTATGACCTTATCCTGGCTGGAGTCAGGCGCCTGGACGCTCTGCCCTTACACGCACCCCAGGCTGGGAAACTTCCTCCCTAGCCTCGGGTGGGTGTCAATCCCCCTGGTCCTGTGCTTTCTGAATCTCAGCTTCTCTGTGCACCCGAATCCCTGGAATTCCAAAGAGAGAGAAGAAAAGAAGAGAAAAGAAAAGAAAAGAAAAAACTACCGTTCATACACCAGGGATGTTATCGCTAATTTCTTTTGGAAAAATGCCTGTGCATACAAATATTACATATATTATTGAGTGGGTTAGTGGGAGACTTTAAAACATAGACCAACCGTGGTGGGGGGAGAGAGTTCATATTCTCCAATTCCCTGGTAATTTGTAACAGACAGGCTTTGGTGCTCCAAGAGAAAAGAAGTAAGTGTGTAGCCACCAAACAAATTTAACTATGTCTATAGTGATCAAATGGTAGTGTGCCCGTGGGGTGGGACTGTAAGGCATTTTTAATCTGAGATTTAATTTCCTCTTCTGGGCTACTTGGAATGTCCATATGTACACACTTGTACCCACAAAGAACATTTCAGAAATGCACATTTAAATAATGCAATGGAATATAAGCTTGAAGTTTCACCCATGCACATCTCAATAAATTCTGCACAGGAGGGACATGTAAACTGAATTTGTACAAGCAAGTTCTGACTGCCTCCCGAGATTTAAAATCTGAGGCCATCTTCTGAAATCTCAACTAAAGAGAATTTTCTTGGCCCCTCCCGTCCCCTCTCTCACTCACCTCTACTGCTTAACAACATTATCATGCAACTATAATATCACGGTGATAGTTTAAAAATCTGACGGATTGTTTAAAAAATAATAACCTACAGTGAAACGCCTTCAACATTGACTTCAACAAGTCTTGATTCCAGAAGGAGACATACAATGGAGATGTGGAAGTTATTCACAGCATAAATTCACGGACATAAATGTGCACACAACGTCATATTTTAAGTTGTCTAATAGAAAGATCTGAACTCTGCTGGACCGTAATTCCTATAGTCATTGAGGTATGGAAGGGGGGAAGGGGGAAGCCTCTTGGAACGAAAATGGGGGGGGGGAGAACAGAAACACAGGACAATATTTACATCTGCAGACTTCAGATGGGTGTATTCGGCCCCAATTGGTTTAATTGTAAATCTTTTCCGCATGGCCCCAACTCCTGGACAGAGAGCGTCTGGGTTTAATAAATGTGACCGGGCACCCCAGCAGGCCAGGCTGAAAAGAGAGAATTCCCACTGCCCCACCCCCACCGGGCTCAGAAGTAATTAGAGCGCTTACACACTCCCTCCCCAAACCAAGCTTGAGGTACCCCCAAGACTCGTAAGCAAACTCCTAATTTACCTCTGAAGACTAAAAGGCATTTCAGAAAAAAAAATGTACCCTGCGAGTCAGACGTGGCACAGGGTCCCCTCCGCCCACCTTTGGCTAGCTGGGGTTGGGGAGTGGGAAACAGGGGCGTCTCTACTCCCAGCCGGGGACCCAGGCAAACTTCCTGGGCGTGCAGGGGAAGGGTTGGCAGCTGAGAAAACTTGCTCGTAGACTCCCCGGCGGTGGTCACCGCACCCTCCCCGCCTGCACTGGCCTTCTCTCTGCCTCTGCTCGGGTCTCTCCCCGCCCTGGTTCTTCTACCGTGTGGGGAGCTCCTTGCAATTAAGTCTTTTCCAACACTTTGAAAAGACAAGGGGTTCTGTGGCTTCATGGCCTATATTTCTCTTTTATTGTTGTTTTTTCCCCCAAACACACACATACACTCCAGGATTTTACCATCATCCAATCTCGAACTGTTCTTTGCAAGCGGAGAGAGGAGGGAGGCGGGAATCTAACCTGCAAAGACAAAAAAAAAAAATAGAACAAACAAACAAACATCAGCCATCAAGATATTGCTTTTCGTTTTCAAAAAGAAAAGAGACCAGCGATTCGCAGGCAGGGTCCGCCCTGCTTTCCCTTCCACGGCTCCCGGGGTGCCGCCTCGCCCCGCCCCGGTAGCTGCGGAGCGCCGGCAGGTAACCCGCGCCGGGTTACCTGGGCGCGATCGAGGGTCCCCCAGCCCACCCGCACCTGGTGGCGATCCAAGGGACCTTGAGAGGCCCGACGGTGTCAGGCCCCTAGGCTCCCCCGAAGGCCAAGTGTGGGCTTGGAGAGGCGATCCCAGCCTTCGGGTGCGAGTGGGATCCGAAGCGTCTTTTCGGGTTCCGAGTTCTGCGAGGCCTAGATCAGCCCCGAAGGCACCACCAAGCTTCCGTGTTGGAAGCCAGGGTAAGGGGAGCCACAGTTGGTGAGACCCCCCTGGGGCGGAAACCATCCGAAAGTCGCTTGCGGGGTGCTTGGCTGTCCCTCACTCCCAGCTCCCTCCTGGGGGCCTAAAAGTCTTACTTTCCCTGGAGAAGGCGAAGTCAGGGCAGGAACCCAGATGCTTCTCCGCCCTGAACGAAGGAATTTTAGGTTGTCGCTTGGAGGTGCAATGAATCCAGGCCTGGCTGTCCGATAAAAGTTAGTTCTTAGCAGAGGCGATTTAAAAATCCCCAACAGTCTTTCTATGTCATGTGCTTATATGCTTTGCTCTCCTTTCTCTAGAAGATAAATGAATGCTTTTAAGGGAGAAAAGAGAAATTTCTCTAGGCCAGGAGTATTCAAACCCCAAGTGGAGATTTTTAAGGAGTTTGGGGATCTTTTTACCCAAGCCTCCAGGGAGCAGTGGCTGGATACCCTACAAGATGAAGGGTGGTTAAAATACACGGGCTGGGGGGGGGGGTTGATGTGTATTATTGGGAGGCAAGGATGACTGGATCCAAAGAAAGACGCTTTGTGGAGGTCTCAAGTTCCTCTGGGTGACCTGGGGGAGGTGGCTAGGGTTGTTAGGGAAGTCAGACTGGTACAAAAGTTGCAGCTTCCCCCACCCCTCAGTTGTGGGTTGGGGGTGGCCCTGTAAAAGGTCACTGGTCATAGAGGGCAGAGGTGGGGGAAAAAATGCTGTTTGGTTCTGGGTTTGTGAAAAGTGAGCAGGTTTGCCTGGTTGTGGGGCAGCTGGTTGTGTGGCAGGCCTGGAATGAGGACCCTGAATCTGAGAGTCAGCAGCAGTTTTTCCAGTGCCCTCTTACCTGCCAGGCACAGCCATGAAGCAGGTGTCCTAGGACTGCAGAATGATAGATAAATCAGGAAAGAAAGTTTCAACTTTTCGCAGGACTGTGCAAAAGTCTTTCCTTGATGAGGTTTCCCTGGGCCAGGGAAGCCTGGGTCGCTTCAAATGTCCATGTCCACCTCAGGAGGACAAGTGCCTCTAAAGCCATGAGACCTTAAGAACCATTTCCTTTCTTAAGGGGCTTTCCTGGGCATGACAGAGCCCCTCAGTATGTCATTGTCTTCCGCTCAACCTAGCCAGTTTTGGGAGATGTGTAAGTCATACCTTTGGGGACACAGATGAACTGAATAGTTGGCAAAGAATAGAGCCCAAGCTGGTAGATAGAAATGGAAAGGAAACACACGTATAAACACACAAGGACAGCGTCTGTGTTCACTGCTCCCTTCGTTAGTGTTCTGCTTGGAGATCAATGAAGCAATCACGCAGCAGTGAACTTTGGGCTCTGGTCCTGTAGAATTGAAACCCAGTACTGGTGTGTGTGGGTGGGGGTGGGTGGGAAATAGCGATGGATCTTGTGTCCAAATTGAGAAAACGTGTCCTGAGCTATAGGGGGACAGTTAGTTCGGCAGAATTGGAGAAGTCCATCATTCTTGGGCAGTCAACCTTCCTGACAGTAGCAGCCATTGAATTTGTCATGCCCTCTCACTTACAGAGTTCCCTGTCTCCTCTGCTCCATGTGCTCCCGGGAGGTGACACCCTAAAGCCCCTACCAGCCTCGCATCTAACAACACACACACCAGAAAGAAGCAAGTAACAGCAAACCAGGAAGGAAGTTCTCTTGGTTGCTTGCTTCCCCTGATCTGCAGGTGAAGGCTGGAAGAGGGGTATTGTTTCATTCATATATATATATATATGTGTGTGTGTGTGTGTGTGTGTGTATGTGTATATATATATACATATATATATATATATATATATATATATATATATATATAGTTTTCTTCTGCCCTTTTTAAAGGTCCCATCTTTCACTAGACCACATCCGGCTACCAACCATAAAGGGGCTATTTAATTCCTTACCTGTCTTGACTGAAAAGCAGCAAAACTGTAATTGAAGGAAGAAAGAAAGAAAGAAATGGGTGGTCAAAATGCCTGGAGCAAAAGTCAGTTCTGGCTCACATCTTGCTGATTCTGAATCAGAGAAAAGAAAAAAATTTCCAGTCCCTCTTTCTGAAATCATTTTTTAAAAAAAATTTTGCTAGACTAAGTAATATCCATTGTATTATCTTTCTTTCTTTCTCTCTTTTTTTTTTTTTTTGTAACTGGGTAAAATACACATCCAAAGAGAGTGTTGAAGATGTTGATTGGCTTGGAATTAGGAAACCACAATTAGTTCCTTCTCCCCCCTCCAGAAAGGGATAACTTTCATGGAGGTATGAAAGTACCATCCCCCCCCCCACTTCTTCACCCCCACCTCCTCCATTTCCCTTCTAACTTAGTTAAGTCGCTAGCTGTGTCCCAATTTGTCATTTTACAAGGTAGGTGTTAATAAGAATAATGTGAAGGGCAAAATCTCATCATTTTTCCCTCTGCCAAGGCCATATTTACATTAAAACGAGGTACGATAAAATGCGGAATAAGTCCATCATTGAATGATGTCCTAGAAACAGCATAAACCAATGGCGCCAAAGTGAGTCGTCTACTAAAAATACTGCTTCCCCAAGCTAGACAATGCTGACAGTCTTCTCTCTCACGGGCTTCAGACTCTTACACTGAATTGCCTGATCAATAATTTAGAAGGATGTCAGAGGACAGAGAAATATGTGAGCTGTGTCCTGCTTAAACAAGAGTTAGGAACTGGGCTTTGGAGCCTGGCCAGCAGCCCCTCAGCCTGGGCTTCTGCCCTGGAGAGGGAGGGAATCTCTGGACACTAGGAGCAGGGATTGATGCCAATTCAAGAAAAGGTGACTTTGGCGAAGTAAAAATACCAAGGTGAAACTTACACGTAAGACACATGGGCCAAGCCATTGTCTACCTCTCAAAACACTGTCACCAGCCAAGGAAAGGAGAGAAAGGCATTTGTTTGAGCCTCTGGAAAGAGGGATCTCCAGTCAGTCAAAGTTACTAGAAAAGACTGGTGTGTGTGTGTGTGTGTGTGTGTGTGTGTGTGTGTGTGTGTGTGTTGGGTGGGGGATGGGAGGGGCGGGGTACTGAGATGGAGAACAGAGGCACTGAGTTAGTAAAAGAGGAGGGAATTGAGAAAGAACCAAAGTGGCCTGAGGAAATAGAGAAGAATAGAGAGAGAAGAAATTAAGAGTGGGTGATAGAAACAGACAAGCAGGAGAAATAGAAACCAAGAAGAAAGATAAAGCCATGAGAGCCAGGTGTGGTGGTGCACAGCTTTAATCCCAGCACTCTGGGAGGCAGAGGTAGGAGGATTGCTGTGAGTTCAAGGCCACCCTGAGACTACAGAGTGAATTTTATAGTCAAGGAATTCTGAGTGGAGATGAAGAGAGGCTGGGGGGGGGGGGGG
>PVHP010048150.1:0-12620 GCA_004024765.1 Zapus hudsonius | reverse complement strand
TTTTTTGTGAATGGTGTGTGACCCACTGAGTTAGATCAGAATTGCTTTCACAAGCATGGGGGAGGGGGATGTTTCCTGGACCATGGACAATTTACCATGGCTACAGCACTAAAGAACACCATCCTCATCCCCTCCCCCACAACTGCTACTGAGATGCTACTACCAGTAGCATCTCAGGGGAAACTGAGGTCTTGTGAGCCCCATACATGATGGAACAGTGAAGGGCCCAGGGCTGGGCAGGAAACGATAGTTGCTGTGAGTTTATAACAGTAATGGCCACATGATTGCATCTGCCAAACATACCTTCATACAAGAGGAAGCAGTCCAGTGTCTTTTGATTTATTTACTTGTTTGCAAGGGGAGAGAGAGAGAGAGAGAGAGAGAGAGAGAGAGAGAGAGAGAGAGAGAGAGAGAGAGAGAGAGAGAGAGCACACCAAGCACACCAGGGCCTCTTGCAGCTGCAAATGAACTCCAGATGCATGCACCACTCTGTACATCCGGCTTTCCATGGGTCCTGGGGATCAGAGCCCAGGCCATCAGCCTTTGCAAGCAAGTGTTTTAACTACTCAGCCATCCCTCCAATGTGCTCTGACTGATGAAGAGTTGCATAAACTATGGTCTGTTCATACAATGGAACGTTACTCAGCAGGAAATAATAAAAGAGAAATGGTATCTATGAAATAACATAGATGAAGCTCTGCAATCTCGTGCCTGCGGAGAGGGATTTTGACGTATAACCCGATTCATGCATAATGTGCAGAAAAGGCAAACCGAGACAGGCAGAAAGCAGACTCATGTCTGTCTGCGCCTGGGCCATATTTTATCTCCTGAGTAATCTTTTTCATTTTTTTCTCTTTCTTTTCATTTTTTTTTTTGGTTTTTCGAGGTAGGGTCTTGATCTAGCCCAGGCTGACCTGGAATTCACTCTGTAGTCTCAGGGTGGCCTCGAACTCATGGTGATCCTCCTACCTCTGCCTCTCTAGGGCTGGGATTAAAGGTGTGCGCCACTACGTCTGGCTCTGAGTAATCTTTTTTAAAATTTATTTATTCATTTTCAAGCAGAGAGAGAGAGAGAGAGAGAGAGAGAGAGAGAGAGCACCAGGGCCACCACCTTGTGGGTCTGGCTTATGGGGGTCCTGGGGAATTGAACCCGGGGCCTTAGGCACTGGAGGCAAGTGCCTTAACTGCTGAGCCATCTCTCCAGCCCTGAGTAATCTTTTATTAGAATAGCACAGATCGTGCCCTGCTATGGACCGCCATGTGCTCTGTCTTGGCCCCTGTTAGCATCTACCAACTCAGCGTGCACCCTAGCTCCCTGGGTTTGCACGTCAGCATCACAGACAAAAATTTTAAAAAGAAAAAAGAGCATGACTAAGCAGAAAAGGCATGACTAAACAAATATTATCAACAAATATTTAAAATATAAAAATATGACCTGGGATGGTGGTGCACGCCTTTAATTCCAGCACTCGGGAGGCAGAGGTAGGAGGATCACTGTGAGTTCAAGGCCACCCTGAGACTACATAGTGAATTCCAGGTCAGCCTGGGCTAGAGGGAGACCCTACCTTAGGAAAATGAAAAAAACCATAAAACATTACAACTATGTGTGATTTATATAATAAAAACTACCAGCAATTGCATTGACTTAAAAAAACCACCATTAACTTTTTGAACATATGTTTCCACATGTAGGCCCATAGGAACACACTAACACATGCAACCACAGACATAGATATTTAAAGAGGAATTTACCATTGTACGCTTGTCATTCTTGTGTTGCTATAACAAAATAACTGAGGCTGAGTAACTTATAAAGATGGGCACTCCGGAGGCAGAGGTAAGACAATCGAGGCCAGCCTTGGATTACAGAGTGAGTTCCAGGTCAGCCTGGGCTACAGTGAGACCCTGCCTCGAAAGAAGGAAGGAAGGAAAGAAGGAAAGGAAGGAAGGAAGGAAGGAAGGAAGAAAGAAAGAAAGAAAGAAAGAAAGAAAGAAAGAAAGAAAGAAAGAAAGAAAGAAAGAAAGAAAGAAAGAAAGAAAGAAAGAAAGAAAGAAAGAAAGAAAGAGAAAAGGAGTTGATTTGGCTTATGAATCTGGTGGCTGCAAAGTCCAAGCAAGCGTGACGCTGGTGGTGTCTTGGGAGGGTCCTCATGGCTCGACCACAACAGGACGGTAGAGACACAGAACAGGAAGTGGATGTGCTCAATGAAGAGGTCACTGGAGGATAGGAAAGCCATGGCCAGAAGTTAGCAACAGCTGGCTTCTGGGGAGCTCAGAGCCACTCCTGTGAGACAGTTCTGATCCCTCCCAGGTGGTCAGGACCCTACCGCCTCCCACTAGGCTCCACTCTGAAGGGTTCCACCACCAGTGACCACCTAGGGTATGTGGCCCCAGGAAGCCCTTTGGACATGCTCTTGTCACTGGGAAGGAACACTGGGCAGGAGGTCTAGGCCAAACACAAAGCACAAAAATCACAGCTGTTAATGTCCCATTGGTTCAAACTAGTCCCATGACCAAGCCCAACACTTGCCAACGCAGCTTCGGTGGAGTGAGTCATGGAGTCCCTCAGTCCTGTCTATGGCATTGTGGACAGTGGGCAGGATGTGCCCGACACCCTGCTACTCTGTGTCGCAGAGCTTAGAGGCCGAGATTGGTACCCCAGGCACAGATTCCCTGCAGAGACAAGTTGTAAGACATTGGTAAGTTCCTTCAGGCCTGTGCCTCAGTTTCCCCATTTAAAGGGATGACAGCAATGTCTAACTGGCAGGGCGGGCAGAAGGAACCAAGGAGACAGTGGACACGGAGTGGGGGCATCACTCCAGGATGGTCAGTTTGCAGATTCAGTAAACGTCACAGGTGGAAGATGCCAGCTCACCCTTGTGGTGACCTTCCATTACCTGTCTTTATAGGTCCCCTTCCCTGCAGGACACACGTGGACACACACTCTCCCCTCCCTGCAGGACACGCGTGGACACTCACCCTCCCTCTCCTAACTATATTCTCACTCCTTTTTCTAAGATTTCTTCAGACATTTATTGCTCAACTGACTGATGATTATTGTGGAAAACTGAACACTAAAATAAAACCATTAAAAACTTTAATTAACCCAATTCTACCACTGGAGATGGTTCTGTAACATTACCAGTTGATAACATCTTAAATACGAAACTTTAGTAACAAAGCTGAGGTGTTTTCTGCTGGTGAAACCCATTCATTTCACTTTTTAAAAACAATATTTTTTATTTATATTTATTTGATGGAGAGAGAGGAGAGAGGGGCTAGAGAGATGGCTCAGCGGTTAAGGCACTTGCCTCCAGTGCCTAAGGTCCGGGGTTCAATTCCCCAGGACCCACATAAGCCAGACCCACAAGGTGGTGGCCCTGGTCTCTCTCTCTCTCTCTCTCTCTCTCTCTCTCTCTCTCTCTCTCTCTCTCTTTCTCTCTCTCTGTATCTCTGCCTGAAAATGAATAAATAAAATATTTTTAAAGAGAGAGAGAGAGAGAGAGAGAGAGAGAGAGAGAGAGAGAGAGAGAGAGAGAGCGCATCAGGGCCTCTAACCACTGCCGGTTTGGGCCTCTGGTTGTTAGGCTTTTGGAAGCATGGACCTTTAACTACTGAGCCATCTCCCTAGCCCTCCTGTTTTTTTGGATTTGTTTTTGTTTTTAACAGAAGAAATGTCTTTGATTATTCTCATCCCAGAAGAAAATGAGGCCAGGAGGTTGGTAAGGTCTCTTCACACAAACTACCTTCAATGGCACCTCTCCCCACCTCAGAAAGGAAGGGAAACCCTTAGTGAATTAGGGCAGAGAGATCAGGGGATGCCCACCACCTCTGCCCCGGAGGCAGCTCCTGCTTGCTTTCCTGAGGCCCTGAGCACTGTGCAAGGAGTGTGGGTGGTACCAGCCCTGTCCCTTGATGTATTTATGGCCAAGCCTCAGACCACCCTTCACTTCTTCTCTTTGGGTGAATACGTCAGAGCCCATCCCAGGGAGTGCCGGCTGAATGGTTTATGGCTCTGCCTGGCGTGTCTGCAGAGCCGAGTGGCAGGTCGCTAGGTGTGGGTTTCTAAGATGTTGGATCCCAAACCCAGGACATCCACAGAGCCTGCTGGGAATCTCTCTCCAGACATTCCCTTCTCTTTGCCTCTTGCCCGTGTCCTCAGACAGAGCTTCTCTTTTTCCTCCTCATCTTTGCTTCCTTGATTCATAGCCAGAGAAAGAGACCAACCTCCCTTATCCACCTCCCTGGACCAGACCCAAAAGCATTTCAGCTCACACCTCAATGGCTTTGACCTTTGGCTTTAGACTTGGAGAAAAACCAGAGGTAAAAGAAACTTAAGTCCAGCCACTGGATGTGACCTCACAGACAGTTTGAGGAACAGGGCTCTGGTCTCCTGGAAGAGGCAGGGCAACAGGTGAGGGGACCTTGAAGGAGGAGACCTTGGGGACCACCAGCTCCTCATGGAAGATTTGCAGCCCTCTGTCCCCACATGGGTCATGTCCTTTATTCTCTGCTTGTCTCTCTGACAAACAACCAATCATATCACAAGTTCACACATCATAGGCTGCTTAACCGTGGCCACCGTAGACCTAGGCATTAATAGTTACTCCATAAGTGGCTAAAGTGAATGAATGAATGAATGAATGAATGGCTAGGCCATTCTCTTTTATCATCTGGTCTTGTTTTTAAGTTTTGATCTTTTTTTTTTTTTTTGAAACAGTCTTAATTCAGATCGACCTCAAACCTGTCACCCTCCTGCCTCAGCCTGCCAAGACCTGGGATTACAGGTTTGCATTATGTCCAGCTCACATGTGGACTTCTTTTTGTTTTGCTTTTAGGTTTTTAAAAATGAATTAATTTATTTTTTAAGAAGTAGAAACTTTGTGTGTTGGTACCACCGTTTCCCTCCTCTCTGCCCCCATTCCACTGAGGGTCCTCAGCAGGATTGCTGGAATGCTCCAGCAATGGAATGGATGACTGAGTTGTGCAATCAGCAGACAGTTCATGGAGGGGGGGGCACTGCCTCTGGGCATTGCCCCCACCATGGCTCTAATAATCTTTCCACCCCCCTCTTCAGCAAAGTTCCCTGAGACATGGTGAGTGAGTAGTTTTCTTTCTTTATTTTCAAGCAGAGAGGTAGAGAGAAGAGAGACAGAAAGGATGGATGCACCAGGGCCTCCAGACACATTCGCCGCTTTGTGCATCTGGCTTTCTGGTGGGTACTGGGGAATCAAATCCAGGTTGCTAGGCTTTGCAGGCAAGTGCCTTCACCACTAAACCATCTCTCCAGCCCCCTGGTTTTAGCTTTTTTGTTCTCCCTTCCCATCCACCTCTCATCGAACCCCTTCTTCTTTCCAACTAGTCCTTCTTCTACTTTGCTGTTTCGTCTTATTTGTGCCCTCCTCCATCAATCCATCATGGAATGCTGATGGGTCCAATATTATGCAGGTCTCGTGCAGGGAGCAACCATTGCCAGGAGAGCATGGACGTAATGCTTGCTGCTTCCTGTCTGGTTCCCCATCCTTTGGCTCTTATATTCTTTTTTAAAAATTTATTTATTTATATATTATTTATTTATTTATTTGCAAGCAGAGAGAGGAGAGAGGAGAGGAAAGGAGAGAAGGGAAGGGAAGGGAAAGGGAGGGGAATGGAGGAGATGATCCAAGTAATGTCTTAACACAACCTCTAAGGAAGTGGGATAACGAGCAAAAGCTATTCCCAGAGCAAGGCGGAGACCTTTGGGAAGGATAATGGAGAGAGGCACCAAGGGTGCCCAAAATTGTCCAAAACAAATTTAGAGACTCTTAAAAACCTAATAACTATGCAAAATTTAAACTCACCCACCATGACTCAGGGAAATTTGTGGACGAGGGGGCAGAAAGAATGTAAGAGTCATGGCGGTGGGGGGAGAATAACTAATGCATAAGAGGGAATGTCATCCTGGATTCAATGGCTTTATCTAATAACCTATGATACTGAGCATATTGTTGTGTTAATATATATATAATTTTAAGTCAATAAAAACGTTAAAAAATAATAACCCAACAACCAAAATAACCATTGAGTTGCAAGGATGTTGGATCATTGGTTCAAAATGATCTAGGAGGCAGAAGGGGAAAAATCCCACTAGAGTCAGACTGCCCACCAATCCAGAGTCCTTGATGCTGAGGTTGGGGACAGGCTTACTTTACTGAGTCCTCTACTTCTGTATGACTGGGATCAGTCACTTCTTCACTAGAAACATTGACATGAGGGGGCTGGGGCGATGCCTCAGTGGTTAAAGGTACTTGCTTGCAAAGCCTCCTGGCTCAGGTTCCATTCCCCAGTGCCCATGCGAAGCCAGATGCACAAAGCGGCAGATGTGTTTGCTATGGCAAGAGTTCCTGGAATGCCCATACTCTCTCTCTCTCTCTCTCTCTCTCTCTCTCTCTCTCTCTCTCTCTCTCTCTCTCTTTCTCTCTCTCTCAAATAAATAAAAATATTTAGAAAAAATAAGGTGGAGAGTGATTGAGGAAAATGCACTCACACATACACACATGCATGCGTACTACACCCATGCACACGTACCCACACATGCAAAAAGACAACATCACAATAATACTATGCTGAAGGTCTGGCCACCATCAATATGGTACTCAAGGGGAGAATGCATGAATGCATCAGCAAGCATTCGTCCATCGGCAGTGGTTAAGGACAACCAACTAGAACTATACATGTGAACATAGATTATTCTCAGAAAAATAATGTCTAGTAAAATTTGCTCACATATGGACAGACAGTACCATGAACAGGAAGCTTTCAAACTGGGAAATAAGGACACACACCACATGATACTTGTGTGTGTGCTGTATGCATACATGTCGTAATCAGCCACACGCTGCTGGGATGAATCTCCAAACCAGGCACAATTTGGGGGAGGAAAGTATTTATTATTGAAGTAACAGATACAGGGGAAGTTAAGGAAAAAGGCTGGCCCCCTTTCACAGATCCAAGCAGAGACAGACCGAAGCCCACCACCAGCACCTCAAGCAAGCAAACACACTCCAAACTAGAAAACAAGAGGAACTCCAGGCTTGAGTTCAGACTGCTTTTTGCATATGTACAGCTAGAATTCCAGACCCACCGCAGAAATACCTAGGCTGAACCCTAGGATCTGGCCAAAGTGACGCACCTCCTCCAGCCAGAACTGGCTGGAGACAATTTATAATTGTAATAAACTTTTGAATCTATTGGGGGACATTATTTAAACTACCACAATACATGTACATAGAATCGGTGCAAGCTGTCCGCCTGCACAGTGAACTTTAAAAACATTTTATTTATTTGCAAGCAGAGAGAGAGAGAGAGAGAGAGAGAGAGAGAGAGAGAGAGAGAGAGAGAGAGAGCATGTTAGGGCCTCCAGCTGCTGCAAACAGACTCCAGATGCATGCGTCACTTTGTGCATCTGGTTTTATGTAGGTACTGGGGGAATTGAACCCCAGGTCATTAGGCTTTGCAGGCAAGTGCCCTAACCACTGAGAAATCTCTAGCCCCAGAGTGAACTTTTGTCATGAGGGGAGGAATACATAGAGGGCAGAGAGAGGAAGATACTTAGAGAGAGCCCTGGAGAGAAGTTTGATTTCTGGAACTATCGGACACAGGAGCTTGTATTCTGTTGTTCTTTTGTAAGCCTGAAATATTCCAAGATACAAAGTAATTGTTCCTCATGAAATCCAGTCGAACAGAACAGCAAGGAAACAGTCTTTCTTTGACCCAGATTTGCAAAGTCTTCCTGCAACCCTGAATTTGGGGAAGGTACTCCTGATGTTGGGGAAAATGACAGTCACGAACATAGAGGTCCCCTTATCTTGGGATGGATGACTTTAGAATCCTCCTTGCAGCCTATGGTATAATTGTCATCGTGTCCCCACTTCACAGCTGCTGAGACTCATCATTTATCAAAGCAGGCAGTTACCGAGAGCTAGGCAGCAGGATTAGAATTCCTGACCCAGAGGCTCCTTGGCAGGGAGGCATAGAGTCGTGGGGGGGGGGTTAGAAAGGGCTTTTCTGCAACCGCCATGTCTTAAATTCCCAGTTCTGCTCCCTACCTGCATAGCCTTAGCAAGCCGACCTGTTTGCCTCAGTTTATGCACCTATCAAGTGGGGCTATTTCCTCATAAGGTCTCTGTATAAAATGCTCCATACAGCTTAGATCAGTGCCTCGCAGGTCAAGTGGTACAGAGTGTCCACCATGTGGTCTGGAGCTGTGCCTGAACCCAGTGCTTCTCTGACCTCAGAAATCTTCAAGTCACACCATGAGCACACATTGCTGGGGTCCCAGTGATGGTTAAGAGTGGGCTGCCTGCTTAGGGGACCAGGAGATTTTCAAAGATACAGGAGGGGCCCCTAATTTGGCCAGCAGATGGGAACGAATGGGTGAGAGATTCGTGGACCAGGCACTTCCCTCCCTCCTCCGGCTTGTCACCCTTTCCTCCTCGCCATCACTCCGGGCTCTATAAACAGACTTTCCAGGAATTCTTTCCCACTCTTTGAAGTCTCCCCATTCATTCTCTCCCCACTCCCTTTCCTCTCTGAGGAGGACTTCATGTCAGCCAGTTTCCAGCTGGATGGAGATGCCCTTTAGAGTCAGCTTGGTTCAATCCAACACCCAAGGGAGTTCAGAAGGAGGTGTTTGGGGAGAGAGGGCCTCGAGAGATCAAAGGTGCAGGCTGGACCAGCTAGGTGGGACATGGAGTTTTGACAGAACACATGCTTGCCTCAGTTTATCTGCCCAGCAGGGCTAATGGTAGCATTGGCCACACTGAGTCAAGGGAGGAGGATGTTATGTGCCGTATGCAAAGCCTTAAGAACCAATCAGGGAACAGAGTAGTGTCCGGCTAGAAGCAATTCCTTACTTCTGCATTAGCGGAGTTATGGAGATGGAGGACATGAGCACAGTGCCCAGCATTAGTCTAGAATATTCTGTGATTGGAGCAACGATCTGTGAAGGCAAGGAGCCAAGGGTAATCCAGGTTTGGGAGGAAGACAAACAGTTGTAGCCCGTCCAGTGTGAGGACCTGCTGTAGGGAATGCATGGTGTAGCCCCGCATCTGGAAATACAGTTCTGCTCTCTGGGTGCTCAGGTCATGAAGTCGAAATTCCTAGCATCCTAACTCCCACCTTTTGCAGGGACCATACAAATGTACTCAAGAAGCTTCTCCTGGGTCCCTAACACTGGTATCTGGGAGCCAAGCCCCAAGGCAAAGCTCCTGTAAAGAAAGAACCCCCAGTCAGAAACCATGTCTTCTCCACCAGCAAGGACTGCCCAGCCTCCAAGGCGCTGGAGCAGGGGCTTTGTATTTTGGTTACTGTAGCCCAGGCTGGCCTAGAGCTCCTGATCATCCTGCCTCAGCCATCCAGCTGTGCGCCACCACGCTCTCGGCTGGGACTTTTGTTTTGAGAAGCTCAGAGCATTGTGGAGATCTCTAGCTCCTGTGTGCTGCACAGGCGACATAGTGTGTGCAGTTTCGTGGAATTCAGCACGCTGGAAGTGTGTGCTGACCCCCTCCCAGGACTAGCAGTCAAGGCTGGACCCTCTTACTTCAGACTGGCTAAATGCATGTGGATCCTGGCTTGGGTCTCTGTCAGTTCACCGTGCTAAAGGCTATGAGGGCGAAGAAACACATAATTCTTGCAGTAAAGATAGTCCAAACTTGTCCAATCATGGTATCAGCATAAAATTTAAAGACAGACAAGTGACATCCAGACCTCATGGCACACGTCTGTCAGCCAGCTACTCAGGAGGCTGAGCAGAGGGAACCCGATTCAAGGCTTGTCTGGGCGACAGAATGAGTTCAAGGCCAGCGAGAGCAAATTAGATGAAAAGCTTAGAAGAAGGTTTGGGGGTCTGGCTCAATGATTGCCCAGTATGTTTAAGACCCTGTTCAATCCCCACTATGAGAGAGAGAGAGAGAGAGAGAGAGAGGAAGAAGAAGAAGGGAGGAAGGGAGAAAGAAAGGAAGGGAGGAAGAGAATGAGGGAGGGATAGGGAGAAGAAGGAAGGGAGGGAGGGAGGGAAGAAGGAAGGGATGGAGAGAAAGAGGGAGGGAGGGAGGAAAGAAGGAAGGAAGGAAAGAAAGAAGGGAGGAAGGCAGGCAAGCAGGAAGGAAGGATGGGATGGAGGGAGGGAAGGAAGGGAGGAAGAAGGGAGGGAGGCAAGAAGGGAGGAAGGAAGAATGGGAGGGAGGGAGGGAAGGAAAAAGGAAGGAGGGAGGAAGAAAGGAAGGAAGGAGAGAAGGAGGGAAGGAGGGAGGAAGGATGGAAGTGAGGGAAGGAGAAAGGGAGGGAGGGAGGAAGGCAGGGAAGGAGGGAGGGAGGAAGGATGGGAGGGAGTGAAGGAGAAAGGGAGTGAAGGAGGGAGGAAGGAAGGCACGAAGGAAGGAAGGAAGAAAGGAAGGAAGGGAGGGAGGGAGGGAGGGAGGAAGGAAGGAGAGAAGGAAGGAAGGCTGGCCATGCTGGGCCACCTTGGGTCATGACTCTCTGGCCATCTAGTGTCGACACTGGACGCTGAAAGGCAGGCAGGCTATAAACACAAAAGGCTCAAAGAAATTCCAGCTGCTCCTTACGTGTGGGAGGAGAGACAAGTGCCCAGAAACACGAGTCCTTGGACAATTCCCAGAGAACGTCGGGCCTGCACAGGATTTATTAAGCGTTGGTTCCCTACGCGTGTTTACGTGTGTGCAAAAGAGCAAGGGTGCAGAAGAGGCTGTGGTCCCCGCCAGGCTCTGCACACATCATGCACACAGAGCGTGTCATGTCGTGTGGACTTCTAGTTGATCTCCATGGCTCTCTCCCCCTTTGTCCTCCAACGCTCTCTCCCGACAGCCTTTGTGGGACGTTTTTGCTCTTTTTTCCCCCCTTCTTTCCCTCCACTTTGGAGATTTTATTTATTATCTGTGGGGAAGTGTATTGTTTGGGGATTCTGGTTTTTATTTCTCCACTGGCTTTGACAGATACTCCGGGAAAGGAGGAGGGGAGCGAGCATTTGGTTTTATTTTATGATATGCAGTGGAGGCTCTGTGAGATTCCCAGGGGTCTTTGGGCCTGGAGGACCATGTCAAATGCAAGGCAATGGGGATGGTTTATGAAAGTTTGTGGCGGGAGTCCTGAGACAGGGAAGGAGTGTGGTCATCTATAAGGGAGACCTTGAAACCAGCAGGGCTGCCTTTAATGCAGGCTCTAATTTTAACAGCACTAATAATGCAGCCGTTACCCATACAATGGATTCATTTTATGCAAACATGATCCCTCCCTCCTTCCACCTCTGAGATCAGATGGCCTGTATCTCATTCTGGGTTCTACTGCCTACTTTCTCCCTAGGTAGGCTGGGGCAATGTATTGGTCTTTCAGAGCCTCAGTTTTCTCTTCTGAGAAACGGGTATGAAAAACTAGCTGTCTTGCAGGGTTGTGGCTAGGACTGATATAAAACCATAGTACTTGACCCAAGCTGGGTGCATGTGATGGTTAGGTTTTGTTGTCAGCTTGATCTTTTTAGTCATCTTGGGTGGGTCTCTGAGGATGTTCACAGAAAGGCAGTCTTTCAGTAGGGGGCAGGATGTAAGGAGGCTCAGGGAAGCTAGAAATGAACATCCCTTCCTGGAAGGGCAGTGCAGGAAGAAAATTCCAGATAATCAGGAAGCTAACAAGTCTGGGATAGGGTTGCAAGATCCCACCATAAGGCTATATAAGGGGGAGAAAATCTTCTCTTCCTCTCCGTGACTGTTTTACTGCTGGGTGTGTGGTGTTGGTGATGGTTTCTTTCTCTGCTTGGACCTGTGAAAGGGGGCCAGCCTCTTTCACCATTATGGAACTTCCCCTTGATCTGTAGCTTCAATAAATCCCTTCCTCCCATAAACTGTGCCTGGTTTGGAGGTTCATCCCAGAAGCATGTGAGCTGACTACAACAGTGCATATGGCTAGAATCCCAGCATTGGGTAGCTTAGGCAGGAGGGTTCTGAGTTCAAGGCCAGCCTGTCTCCAAACATCAAAGGCTTGGAGTGTCTTTCAGTGGTAGAGACATTTCCTAGCATGTACATGGATTTAATCCCCAGCACTTAAAATAAAAAGAAGCAAAAACAGTAAGAAAGCTTCAGCCTGTGCCTGGATGGTTAACACTGAGCACGTGGCTCCCCTTAAACTGCCTTCCCTTTAACCTCTTTCTATGGAGTAAATCACTTTTATTAACTTGGAACTCTTGTAGAAAGACCCACACATGTCCACAGCCACAATCCCTCCTTTCTTCCCCCCTCTGCCTAAAGCAGCTTTTCTTTGAAATGCATGATATCTCCCAGTGGTCTCCAGACTCTACCTAGGACAAGTACCTCCTCTAGGATAGTACCTCCACCTAGGACAAGTACCTCCACCTAGGACAAGTACCTCCTCTAGGACAGTACCTCCTCCTAGGACAAGTACCTCCTCTAGGACAGTACCTCCACCTAGGACAAGTACCTCTCCTAGGACAAGTACCTCCTCCTAAGACATTACCTCTACCTAACACAAATACCTCCACCTAGGACAAGTACCTCCACCTTGGAGAGTACCTCCTCCTAGAACAAGTACCTCCACCTAGGACAAGTACCTCC
>PVHP010048149.1:0-12627 GCA_004024765.1 Zapus hudsonius | reverse complement strand
GGAAAGTAATAGAAGCTTCCAGAATATTCACCTCTCTCATTCCTGATTTGTACCAACACTGTCTGATCATTTTTCCTAAAGGAAAAACTATCAGCAAGGAGGGAACTGGGCTTTAAGTGAACCTGGATTTCCTCATGCAGAGCTCAGGTGGCAATGTTGCCATTCCCAGGGGAAATGGTGCAGCTCAGAGAGGAAGAGGCACTTCTTTAAGACCACCCTTAGCCCGAGGCTGACTGGACCATAACTCTACTGTTCAAACATCAGCAAGAAACAAGGGGAAATAAGCATCATACAACATAGCTGTTCCTCAGGATCTAGAAAAGCCTCTGAGTCCTTGCTCTTCAGGATCCTAGAAAGCCTGCCAAATAAGCTTAACAAGCCAGCTGGCGGTCTGGAAAATTCCCTTAAGCCAGGAAGAAGGAGAAGAAGGAAGTGGAGTCATTTTAGAATATAGCCAGGTACCAAGGGCCCTTTCTCCCAATCTGTCTGCTTAGCCAAGGAAGCTGTCTAGCTCCTATATTGCTTCAATCCTGACCAAAGGGGTGGTGTGCTCCTGGAGATGACATAGAGATCAGAGATGGTGGGTTAGCAGATCTCAGAGATAATGACACACAAGGCTAGGGAGATGGCTCAGTTGGTAAATTGTTTGCCTTATAAGCACGAAGACCTGAGTTTGATTTCCAGACCCATATAGAGAGGCCAGGCATATTAGCATGCACTGTAATCCCAGATTTGGGGAGGAGGAGACAAGTGGATCCCTGGGCCTTACTGGGCAGCCAGTCTATCCTGCTTGGTGAGCTTCAGGCCAATGAGAGATCCTCTCTCAAGAGAAGGTGAATTTTTTTTCTTAAATATTTTATTTACTCATTTTCAAGCAGAGAAAGAGAGAGAGAGAGAGAGAACACCAGGGCCACCACCTTGTGGGTCTGGCTTATGTGGGACCTGAGGAATTGAACCCAGGGCCTTAGGCACTGGAGGCAAGTGCCTTAACCGCTGAGCCATCTCTCCAGCCCAGAAGGTGAATCTTTTGACCTCTGTGTGCACATGTACACACATGCACCTGCATATACACAGACATGTGCACACAGACATGAATGTGTACATAAAGAATTCTCCCACTCATATTAGACTCCCCCTATGTCCTTTCCCAGGGCTGTGACTGTGAGTGCATGCACGTGTGTGTGTGTGTGTGTGTGTGTGTAGGGGCGTGACTGAACAAGATGGGTCTGGAGGAGATCTCTGAGGATCAGGAGACTTGGGCTCAGCCTAACAGGGCCTACAGAGAATAATAGCATGGAGCTGCTGAGTGCTGACTGAGTAGGCAGGACAGGTCCCAGAGGATCAGAAGGACAGGAGCACCCAGACTGAGGGACTTTGTGGGTATAGGCTTCTATAAGTTGGCACCTTCTTTTAATATTCATCATAGATTTTTCAAAAAATGATTGATAAACTGGGTTGAATGTTAGGACAAAAAATTCTGGCTGGGCTTGGTACACACCTTTAATCCCAGCACTTGGAAGGCAGAAGTAAGAGGATCACTGTGAATTTGAGGCCACCCTGAGACTACATAGCGAATTCCAGGTCAGCCTGGGCTAAAGCAAGAACCTACCTCAAAAAACTATATATACATATACGAATGAATTAGGACTTGAGTCCAAACTTGATCTCATATTCACTTCTTTTAAAAATAGTATTAATTTATTTATTTGTGAGGAGAGAGAAAAATGGTGTGCCAGGGCTTCCAGCCACCGCAAACAAACTCCAGATGCATGCTCCGCTTTGTGCATCTGGCTTTACTTGAGTACTGGGGAATTGAACCTGGATCTTTAAGCTTTGCAGGCAAGCACCTTAACCACTGAGAAATCTCTCCAGGCCCTATATTCACTTCTTGCATCTAAACAGTGTCACACTCACAAGTTTCTAACTTCTGTCCAGGAAGGCCAGGTCTGGGACAGACCCCTCTCAGCACAGGGCCCTGTTCTTTCCTTCTGAATACAATGGGAAGTGTGTGTTTGGGGACTAAGCCCAATGACTGGATCTCCCTCTCTGCCCTCAGTAGTGTCTGGCACCAGGGAAAGCTCAGTTCATCCCTTTTTGATAAGGATTCCATTGAACCCCAGCTCCTACTTCCCAGGAGTCTGTAGACCCCACATTGACATTACCCCTCATCCTGTGGTAGGAAGCAGAGCATTAGGAAGATTCTCTCACCCCATTTTCCCAGGCAATGGAGGCAATGGATGCCATGTCCTGGACTTGAAGATCTTAGTCCTGGTCTGGCTTAATTGGCACCTGTTCTCCTGGGCTGCCTGAAACAAACACATTGATCTTGACAAACGGAACTTAGAAACAATCCCAAAAAACCCGCAGCGAGGACAGTATTGAGCCAATGGCTTCACCAGACCCAGAACATGAAAAGCGTTTGAGGAAATTCTGCAAGGCTCCTCAGTTGGAAGGGAATTTGTACTGCTGGTCTCCTCCGAGCTGGTATTCTCTTTAGCTTTGCAAATACTGGGCTTGGCAGACACGAGATTTTCCTACGGTTTTCTCTTTGAAAATACAGGGTCTTGCCGACAGTTTCTTGATCCACACTGAATTCTTCTGATCATAACCACAGCTGTGACACTTTGTGGAGAAAAGGGAGGGGCTTGAGCCTGGCATCCATCTGGGCTGTTTGTCTACTGACACTCAGCGGGTGATGGGAGCCATTCTTTCTGATGAGGTCCCCAAGGGCACAGTTAGAAAAGGCAAGCATGACCCTCATATGACACCAGTGAGACCTGAGGTCTAAGGTTTGATACAGGAGGACCCATCTGTGGAGCAGACGGGTACGCTGGAGCCTCTGTGCACACCACAGCATCAAACAACAGGAGTGTCCAAAAGCTAATGAGAAAGGCATATTTTTGCTATTCATTTTATGTGCCTGAATTATTTCATTCAAAGAACAGTGCAATGTGTTCACCAGATAATTATTGATTTCTATGAAACGAAAAAGAGACATGGAGTCACGTGCCTCCTTTCATGGGAAGGATTTGCACCCACAGCCTGACCTGGCCTGGCTACTGTTTGAGAGAGCCACCTGTATTGAGTCCAAGCTCTGAAGCAAAGATCACCTCCTTCCCTCAGCCCTTCAGGCAGAACTGAATGCACAGGGTCTCCACTTGAGCATCAGTCTTAGGCATTGTCCCAGTGTCCAGCTGGGAATGCAAAGTGGAGATGTTTATGTTCTCCTAGCTAGCCAAGGCCAAAGTAGAGGGCAAGCCAGGCTGTGTCTAAATCCAAAGCCATCTTCTTCCCACCATCTCTCCCTATATCTACCCCATAGTGCTGACCTGGAGAGACAGGAGCCCCGGCCCCTGGTAGAGTCTTGTGTCGTATTAAATCCAAAGCTACAAAAGCACAGAGACAAATGATGTTTCTCTTATCTGCAGGCTCCAGCGAGGTGACTGGCAACTGGGGGCTGCTGGACCAGGTGGCAGCTCTGACCTGGGTGCAGACCTATGTTGGAGCATTTGGTGGGGACCCTCAGCGTGTGACCTTGGCAGCGGACCGTGATGGGGCTGATGTGGCCAGCATCCACCTTCTCACAACCAAGGCAGCCAGCCCCCCACTCTTCAGGAGAGCTCTCCTCATGGTGAGTGGCATGCCCTGCTTTCAGTTTGCCCTCTGGCAACTCGCCCTGCCCTTTGCCCCTGGAGACCGGCTGTCTTCAGTTGCTGGATCTTCTCTTACTTTGCACTGTGGGGGGTCCTGCTTTAGCCTTCATATATGGTCCATGTGGTCCAGGAAGCTAGGCACCTCTACTGACTGCTTTGCACTTAATCCAGGAAAACATTCTAGATGGTCAAGTATCTAGAACGTATTCCCTGAGAACCTTGGTAGGGTTCAGTGTCTTGTCAGTGGACGGAGGGCAAGAATGGGATTCCATCCAGAGGGCCGAAATGCCTGCTGGGTGTTGATGATGGTGGTGGTAGTGATACTGCTTGGGATACAGTGATGCTGCTGCTGACAGCATCCGTGAAGGAAGAAGTGACCTGGTTGGCCACAGCAGGAGCTGTCCCATCATTGACCGTTCTGGTTGTGCTGAGCACCCAGTTTGAGTAAGTCTTGTGTTAGTTGCTGGAATGCCATGAAAAATAACACATGTCCCAGTTCACAGGAGGCTTGGGGCTGTTGGGGCGTGGGAGACACACACTCAAGGCAGATGTTTAAGAGGCTGGAACAGCTGAAAGAAGTCCCTGACAAGCACGGGGCAGGAGCTAATATAGAGAAAGGTATCTCTGGAGAGGGCACATCTGAGCTAAAGGCTGAAGGCCATGCAGGCAGTGACCAAAGGTAGAGCCCTGGTGACAGTGTGGGGGACAGAGTCCTGCAGGGCAGGGTGTGGAGACAAGGACTTCTTGACTGCCCAAGGCAGCTGGCCTTTTTTCTTTATGCGTGGATCAAGGCAAGGGGTTTGCTAATTTCATCTTATGATTTTAACTGTTTCAAGTCTGAGTAGTGGCATTAAACGCATTCACAGTGTTGTGTGACCATCCTCACTATCCATGGTCAGACTGTTTCCATCCTTCCCAACAGAAACTCTGTACTCACTCCATGTGAGCCTCATTCTGCCATCCATCCACCGGAAGGAAGCATTCTTCTACCTTCTTTTGCTCTATGATTTTGCCCATGCTAGGACTTGATAGTAGAGGTATCAGTCAGTGTCCACCTTTTGTGTCTGGCTTATTTCATGTCAGATTCCATTTAAACGGTTCAACAACAGTATAGCCCATTTCAGAAAATCCTCTGGCTGTAAGGCTGAACAATGTTCTGCAAGGGGGACAGACCACACAGCTCGCTTATCCATCCACTCATCCATTACTGGACACCCACTGTTTCTCCTTTGGCTACTGGGAATAGTGATACTGAGAGCACTGTGTTCACCCTAGGCTTTTACAACAGGTGGGACGCTGACTTGAGCTCTCCACTGGGAAAAACCTCCCTAGGAGCCTCTGGAGAGAGAATTTGATAGGCGATGTTGCAGTTAGAGAAGTGGTGAGGAGACCTCCAGTAACCCAGGCTAAGAAAAGGCAGAGGACATCAAGACCAAAACCACAGGCCTGTTCACAATTCTAAAGCCATGTAACCATGCCCCAGCCTTGCCCTGTTTTACTGGGATTCACACCCTTGATCCTGAGAGGAGAAGATCACTATTCAGCCATAACTTATGCTAGAAGGGTGTTGTCCCTGGTTCCGACTGAGAAGAGCTACCTGCCCCTGTCTCCATCCTTGTTGCTTGGCTTGGTTCTGCATATGTGTTGCCTCATGTAGGCAGGTACCATGATTTCCATGGGTAACTAACTCCATACCAGCTCTGCCTCAGTCTCAAAGCTAAGATCAAGAAAGCAGGGGCCAATATGCAAGAACCACAGCAGCAGTGAGTGCAGTGGAATGGGAAATGTGCTGGGCTCTTCCCAGGGGCCCAGGGACCCACAGAGTAGCCAGGTCCTCTTTACCACTCCTGGCCTAGGTTTCTTGCCCATCAGCTCTGGTTTTCTTGGCTCTGGCTCTCTGAAGTGGGTTCATCTTTGCAGGAGGTTTGAGTACAGACAGCTTCCCAGTCCTGGTGTTGAACTCAGGTCCTCCAGTTCTGCTCTGATCCTGGGCCCTGTCATCAATCATGCACTCACTAGGACCCAGAAGATGCCCAATACCTTCCATGAGGCCCAGAAGGCAGGCTTTTCTGTGAGGTTTTAAGTGATTGGGGAATTTCAGAAACAAATGGTGATGTATTTAAAAATAAACCTCCTTCTGTTTCATGCAGTTGGAAGCAGCTTTTACAACCCATCCCAGAAGGCCTTGGAAGGCTTGTGAGATTATTTGGAACCCAGCAAGCTAAAATGCTTCGGTATCTTAGCAGCTCTTACATGTGTTCTTTATCAACAAATGCTTGCGGAAATGTGTATACATTGGTGATTTATCCTTTGGTAAGATCTTAGGGTGCTTTGTAAATCTTAGGGTTGGATCTTTTAAAATCAAGAACAACTCTTTTGTGATGAGAATTAATAGCCTATATTTTGTGAATCATAGATTCTTCACATTGATTGGCCCAGAGTCCTTATTTGATTTTGTATCTATTTTCTGGGGTTTTTTTCAGAGTCTCTAGATATGAGATGTGCCTAAACCTAGCATTGGGTAGTTTTGCATTAAGATCCAGGGCCTTGCACAAACCCTCTGTCACCCTGCATTCTTCGCCTATGAAATCAGAATGCTTAAATCCCCCTCCCCCCACCACAAAAAGTCTTGAGAATATGTTGTGGTATAAGGTTTGCAAAGTATTCTGCTCACTAAAGAAATTCTCGTTACCCACTTCCTTTGCCAATAGAAGCCATATCCACACCCAAACAAAGCCTAGGACAGCTCACCTACCTTGGGCCAGGATGGAGAAAGAAATCAACTTGTGACAAGCATGCATTCTGCAGTGCTGGGCAGACCCCAGTCGAATTCCCCGGGAGACAGAGGAGGGCATGTTTCCATACTGCCCACTACTTTTTGGCTCAGGACTTCTGTGCTGCTCCTGGTCAGCTACTGACCTGGCCTATAGCTGAAATCTGCACCATCCTAGCTCCTAGGAAGTGTCTTGTTTCGCTTCAGGCCTTCTAGCCTCTGCCCAGTGGGTGACATGACCTGAGTCACCCAAAGGTGGTCACCTGAAACTCAGTTCTTGACTGAAAAGGAGTGGTGGGGTCGGTGGGAAGCATATCTTCCCCAGTCTCTTAGTATAGGAGGAAGCTTCCCTTAGAAAAGCTACCTTTACTTAATAGCTTTGAGGAATTTGTCTCAATTTTGCATATTTTTAGTTTTATTTTTTTAATGTATTTAATTTTTTTTTGCAAGGAGAGAGAGAGAATGGATGCACCAGGGCCTCTAGCCACTGCAAACAAACTCTAGACACATGAGCCACCTTGTGCATCTGGGCTTTATGTGGGTACTGGGGAGTTGAACCTGGGTTGTTAGGCTTTATAATCAAGTGTCTTAACCACTGAGCAACCTCTCCAGCCCTGCTGTTATTTTTCTAAGGGATCTGATTTGATTTCTAGCATGACTAGATGCCAATATTTTCAGGAGTTAAATTCTCTTACAGTCCCGGTCACTGGTTCACAGCCCACAGCCAGCTCCCAAAACGAGCTGGGCAGATGGTATGTGGTCCCACAAACTGCTGCCTGTGTGGTTGATGCCCACAGTTCGGGGGCCTTCCCCAACCTGGTCTCATTCAAAATCAGCTTGGCTAGTGATGAGTGTGGGCTTTTCTGTACAGACTTCAGAATGACTGCATTGAGGTTTGTTTTATTCTAATTTCCCTCATGGAAAATTGAGTATAACTTCATAGGATTTGTTAATTTTAAGGGGAAATCAACATTTTTTGACATCCAGTCTTGGCCCATGAACGAGGTGTTTGTCCATCCTTAGATCTTTCCATAGGGTTTTGGACGTTTTCCATGGGAGTATTATGTGATGGTTGTGAGTCAGGCTTCTTAGCACACTGGATTTTGGCCAGTATTATGAATGGCATATTGGTTTCTATCATGTTTTCCCATTGGGAAAGACTTGTGTCAGGGAGAAAGTTGATTTGACAATCAACTCCACTTTGGATCTTTTGCCTATTGGTTTTGCTGGGGTTTCTACAAAGTTCCTGGACCATATTTGGATAATGGTCGGTTCATTTCTGCACTGTTGGAGCAAAAGGTTCATCCTCAACCTCAAATCCTCCTTCAAGTGAGGTGAGACATTGAGACTTAGCTGGAGCCTTTAGCCAGTGTGGTGTCTCTTGCTGGCCTTTGCACACTTTCTTGAAACCCGAAACCCACAAGCTCCAGAGAGAATCATTCATACTTCTCAACCCACAATTCTCTCATTCCAGGGTTAAATAATTACTAGATTTACTTTAATCAGGAATAAATACATGATCGAACAACTGTAATGCTTCCCACTTCTAAGTTCATTCCCCCACCCACCTGTTCTCCCAAAGTTCCAATCACATTGACCCCAACGGAAAACAACACAGAAGACACTGAACAGACATCAGGAGCCCAGAGGTCACCTGCCTCATGGTAGAAGTCGCCGTCCTGTGACAGTCATTTCTCACAGGCTGGCTAGTCTCTTTCAAATCACTTTGGGGGAATGTTAGGAGACCATACGGGCCACCCAGTGTAAACGCCCATACCTTATGACATAGAAAGTCATATCCTGCCCATCCCGTGCCTCCACCTTTCTTCCTCAGCATCCCTTAGAAACAGGGAGGAGCAAGTCATGGATCTACCTCGCAGCCACTCCCTTTCCCTGGCATGCAGACTGGATGACGGCTTCCTCTGTGTTGAGCCACGCCAGCTCCCCTTTCCTGAAGTGCAGGATTTTTATTCCTGTGGACATTTTGGATGCTAGCCCTCCTTAAAGTACAATGGGGTAAATTAATACTTTAAAACTGATAAGTTTTCTCTTTTAAAAGAATTAGACTGCTCTTACCTACTGAGTCCAGCAGCCCTTACATTCTTGGCAGATCCGTGGGAACCTCTGTCATCACTGGGTCGCCCTGCCCTGCCTCTAGCCAAGCCTAGTTGTGAATCGTCCCTCTTTGCACACCCACGATGATATCATCTGTTTGTCTCCTTGTCTGCTGGGATTTGCATTGAGGGCTGCCTCTTGAGTCTCTTTAACCCTGTCCGACCTTGGCACAGGACTCCACACAGTGCCTCTACAGACTGCAGTGAAGAGAAATGGTTGCCACAGAATCCCATAATCCCCAGCAGCTGGGGCAGGGCTGTCTGTCCCAGAAGTCCTGCAGCTCCTGCCCCCTGCCTTCCTTCTCCCTCCCCCCTCCAGGCCACCTCTCTGCCATTTACCCTTCTGGGAGTTAGAGTGGCCATCTGCCCTCTGCTCAAGGGCTTTTGTCACACCTGAATGTGAAAGGCCCCCCACCTGGCTCAGAACTCTAAGTGCTTGTGGGTAGTGTTTTGTGACACTGGTCTCTTTGAAACAGAAGAGCTGAAGGTCATGCTGGGCTGATTGAAGCGGTTCTGTGCACTGTGCACATGTGGCACACACATTGTCACACTTCCCCATCACATCATGAGTCAAAATGTGTCACAGTACTGTTCAGATGCCAGGGATGGCTTCCTTTGGTCATGATGTAGAGAGAGTCTCTATGTGACTTCTCTTGGCTCCTGGAAGACAGAAGGCGCCCATGGGCCAGAAAGCCCTGGCTCTCCTAAGGCCCCTGGTGACAGTCAAAGCCCTTGTCTTTTGTGTGCTTAGTCTTCAAAGTACTGAGGTGCCCCAAAAAAGGAGCTCTTGTGTTTGCTGGCACTATACATCAGGGAGACGCTCTTCTTCTTCCGGTTAAGTGGGCTGGTGTCGTCCCCTGTCAGAGACAGGTAGGACGCAATGCTTTCCCGAAGGCCATAGCTGAAAAGGGACTCGTCCACCCCGAGTGGGTTCTCTGCTCCCCCAGAGTCTTCCTGTAGCCTGAGGGTTGGGAGAAAAGGGAAAAAAGAGAGGATATTGGACAGAGTGGAAATAGGGACAAAGAATGAGAAAAGGAAGAAGAAAAAACTAGTTAATCTTTCTTGAAATGGTTCAATTTCTGATTATTCCATTTCTAGGCTATGTGAACTTGGCACTACCATTTTCTTAGATGGCGAAAACTTCCAACTGAAAACTTGGTGAATATTTCTTTCTCTTGTGAAATGAAGGGCAATTTTATCCATCTCTCAGGCAATTATAATCTCTGATTTTCTTTGTATTTGTCAATGGGATGTGAGGATCCACATCCAGTTAATAAAATACCCATTGAATACAAAGCACAGATACACACCTGAAAATTCAGCAGCTATCAATGGTATTAATATAAAGTAAGTGGAAAGTTTCTCTTTGTCTTTCAGAAAAAAAATGAACCTTAAGATTTCCATGGCATGTTGAATGGCTTTGTGAATGGGTTTTCAATAACAATAAATTTATGCGGATTTATTTGTTTGCCACTCTCTAGAATCAAATAACTAGAAAGAGCAAGATGACGTGTTGTGTTTCTGCTAGAAATGTACTGTTCACATTGAGTGGGGACTTAAGGGACATTTGCACAATCAGATGACCTCAAGCTTTTCCATATGCCTTATGATGCTGAGGCTGATGGGATTCAAAGGACCTATGCCTGCTCACCACCTAACCCAGGCATCAGCAGGCTTGCTGCTCATGAGTATGGCTTTTTTATAGTGCCAGACTCACCACTGTCTTGTGCTCACAGGTCTTGGAGGAGACACACACACACACACACACACACACACACACACACACACACCTGGATGCCCTCTTCCAGTTGAAGGTCTTCTGGCGCAAGGTGACAGGTGAGGCCGGGGTGGTACAAGGTGATGAGTGAGCTGCCACAATGGGTGTGCTCTGTGCCAAGCAAGGCGTAGTGAGCACACAGCACAAGCCATCGGCCACCTCTGAGGAGGGAAGCAAACGGTGGTCAGAGACGTGGGGATGCCACAGTTAGTGTGGCGAACAGGCCTGAGACTTGGTCCGGTACAGCCCCCTTCATTGCTAGTCTGGAGAGGCTGGAGTGGGCCTGGCTGAAAGTCACACCTCCAGTTGTTTAGATAATGTTACTGTATCCTAAAGGAACGGAGCTCTATGCTTACGTAGACAGGGGAAAAGAGGGTTGGGGACCAGAGGTAAAAGCTAGAGGTTTGTGCTTCAGCTCTGCTCAAATGATTAAGTTCCCTGAACCTCTCTGAATCCTACTCTCTGTAAGTGCAGAAGGAAAGAAAGAAGAACAGCCATCATTAGACATACAAGAGCATCCCTCCAGAGCACCTCCCCTCTGATTTGTGGAGCCCTGGAGTGCCCTTACCCAAGAACAAAAGGACACTGGTTAGGAAGCACAGCCTTGCCAAGGGTGGCACTCTCCTGCCTGCTCCTGGTTTTCAGTCTGGTCACACACTGACACCCCCCCCCAAATGCTCCCCTCATGTATGCAGCTGGAAGAATGGGAGGGAGCTGTGAGGCCTGAGGGAAGCTTAATAGGATGCACTTCTGAAACAGGGTCCTGTCAGAACTGGAGATGAAGGGCCTCCTGGCCAATGAGGGAGGGAACAGAGGCAGACTCAAAGCCTAGGGACATGCAGCTTTGCAGCAGGGCAGGGAGGGCTCTAAGAACACCCCACTTCCAGTGCATTCACACTTGGGATGAAAAACAAAGTCACATAAGCACAGCCAAAGCGCTGAGCTGGCCTTGTCCATTTCCTCTCATTGAGACCCTGCCTTGACTTTGGGCTGTCAGCATTTTTATACTCATTCTTGGGATGAGGAACTGGAGGCCCCTGGATAAAGTCTCTTGCTAAGGACCACAGAAATGTGGGCAACACCCTCCTCCATCAATTTGAAGCTAGCGACACATTCCAAAAACAGAGCATGGCCTTAAATGGAGAGAAGAGGTAAACCCCACTCTGCTGGCTGGGAGTGATACACCATCTAATTCATCCCATTTACACAGCTGCCAGAACCTCTTGCTCTCATTCCCAGACCCTGGCAAACTCCTTACTTCACAACCCTCACCAGATCTCAGAAGGGCCCTGCAAGCATTCAGGTTTGCAGCTCCTCCCCACTTTCTGGATGGCTGTAACCCTTCAGTCCATGCGATGGATGGCTAGGAGCATCCTTCCCAGAGGACAAGTTCTGCACCCCAGTGTAAGGTCCTCCTGTGGTCCAGCAGCCCAGGAGTACATGGGTATCCCTAGCCCAGCAGCATGGCCTCCTGGTCCATAGCATAAGCACTCTACTGGATGCTGTTTAATGTTTGCTGTTGTCTATGCAAAACTTCTGGTCAGTGTACCCCTCAGATGATTGTTATTCGGTGCCAAATACCACAAAAAAACTTTACTCATGCAGTAGAAGCCAGCTGTATCCAGGACTCCCTTCCTCTTTCATTTTGAGCTAGCTGCTAGGTTTGGGGCTATCACAGAGGTTCTTTCCCATCTGCCCCACCAACTCTTAGTCTATGGAGGCCTGTTGGCAAACACCAGCCCACAGTAAGCTAGGTAGCTAGGTCACATGGTCACTGGAGTGTCAGGGGGAGTGAGATGCTGCATGCTTTGGATCCCTGATTCTACTCCTGTGGCTTCCTCAGAGGTGGGGTGATGGTGACCTTGAAGTTATAAAGGACTTGACAAGCAGAAGACCGCTTTAAAGCGGGGCAAAGTGGGGTGAATGGAGGGAGGGCATCTGGGCTGCTTTCCTTACACACAGAGGGCGTTCTGTCCCAGGCAGCACACACAGGCAGCCTGGTTTGTCCTGAGGCCCAAGCTGAGCTAGCATAAGAAGACAGACATCAGAATGAACAGAAAACAGGAGAAAATCACTGGTTTTTCTTGATGACCCACGACAACACCTGCCAGGTGGCTGACACTGCGCACAGCAGCCCTGGTGGCTCCTTACCGGAATAGTGAGTGACCAGGTCCTCCAGGCACTGGAAGGTGAGCCTTGGCGAGATGTAGTACCAGTTGTTGGGCAGGCGGAAGATGCGGTAATGCTTCACCTGCCGGTGCCTCACCGACAGCGAGTAAAATCCTAAGGAGGACAGCAGTGAGTCAGTGA
>PVHP010048148.1:0-12631 GCA_004024765.1 Zapus hudsonius | reverse complement strand
GCATTATTGCTGTCAGTGAGGCAGAGTTCAGGTCATGCTGACCTTGGTTTTCACCCTTGCTGGGAGGCTGGGGGAGTGATTTCTCCCAAATAGACTCTCCAATACTTGCAGTACTCTGATTTGTTTCCGGGCTTCCATATCCTGCTTGATCAGAAGGAGAGGTAACATCCAGAAATGCAGTGCAAAAACACTCCACTATACCCCTTTTATCTCCCGTGGCATTTGTGACCTGGAACAGAGGCCAAAATAATACCCATTTTGTTCCATGATGCCAGTTGGATTTGGCTTTTATATAGGTGGTTAACACACTCAGAGGGGAACCCGCATTAACCCTGTAGATAGATATCGACATATCCAACACATATTTGCCTAGACACTTAGTGTTTTATTTTTTATAGAATTTAGAGAAATCATACCAATCTGACTCAACCTTATATATATTCCAATATTAAAAGAACTAGGCATTTCTTGTATGTAACACCTCCATCAACATAACTTTAAGAAACTGACAAACCATAAAATATTTATTATCAAATATTTATAAAGTTCATAATCTATGGGTATAAGGTATCCCCTGCTAATAATTTTATGTTGCACATTTTGAAACAGTATAGGCAAAACATAATGATCTCCGAGTCCAGCTACATTCACAGTTACTATATTTGGGAATGTTACCTTGAAACTTTTGAATATATAGAACAATTTACCCATTGGTAGAATTTTCAAAACTGCTCAAGGTAACCTGAGGAGACAAATCTATATAATAGTTAAAATTGAAGCAGGGTAGAATCAAGAAAATGCCTTTGAACAACCCAGAAGGATGAAATTTTGTCAGTCAGTTGAGCAGTTTGTTATCCTCCTGTCTCAGCTCTGTGAAACTACCACGTGTTACAAGGCTTAATTCACTCTGAACAAATGGTTCCATAGAAAGGCTTCACAATTGATGAGAAATTATATTAATTTCAATTTATCCTTTAGCTGTTTTTTTATTTATATATATTTATCATTAACGTAAAAGTTCCCATTTATTTAAGCATCTCTGCAGGGCAGAGAAGGCCATTATCTTTTGTTCCATCCCCCCTGCGGCCTGACCACACCTTATGGAGGTATGCAGCATTTCAATAAAAAGCAAAGAAAATTTCTGACCCTTTTGAAATAAAAAAAAAAATTAGCACCCTTGGTTCCATAGCAAATCTTTTGTTCTCAGCCATTAAGGCCAAAAAGCTGCCTGAGGGGGGGGTTAAGTCGCTCAGCTCCATCCAGCTGCCAGCCACTGGGGGAAGGAATGCTGCAGGGGGTCCTCAAATCAGTTTGGATGTTTTTAGACTGTCTTTTTTTTCAGCCCCTTTAGAGAAGGGAGAAAAAAATTTTCTATATTTTTTCCATTTCCAAGAAGCTATGAAAATTGAACTAAGAATCATAAATTGCGACTCAGACAAAACATTTAAATATAGTGATCTAAACTGGAAGTTTAAGGACCATCCAGTAAGATAGCATCTATGGCTGAAAACATACCAGTTATCCAGGAGGGTTTGGATACTCAAATTGTCCTCAGATGTCTGAACTTGTATCCTGGAGCAGAGAACATATCTCAAAGAGCTAGTTCAAGTACACAAAACAAGACAGTTATTGAAATAATATCTTAGATAGAGACCCTGCGATTACTCACAACAAGGCAGAGTCTGGACATTGTTTAATTAGAACAGCTGAGTTCCAATATCAACCTTGTTTTGAAAAAGAAAACATGTGACAACCAATGTTGTTACCTTAATATTAGGCATTAATTAACCTAATAATAGTAGAGATTCTTATAAACATAAGACAATTTTCATGTTTTATCCATGACAGGAATTTTATAAAAGCTTAAGTTCCTTTAACCTATTTACCCAATAGGAGGACAGAAGCCACAATGGCTGAAATCAAACCTTAAAGTTATATAAGTCCCATGATGAGCATTTGGTAGCACCAGCACAAAGAAACAGAAACCATTTCTTAAAATTCACAATGTTCCTAGATGTGAGAGTCTTATTTTAGAAAGTCAATACCAGCAAGTAACCATTACCTTAAAAGCTCAATTTTGTCCAATAATTTACATATTGACAAAGAAATACAGTTAGCTTGGGTAAGCACCATAAGAATTCTGTTTGTACATTTCTTAACCCATGAACAATTTGGTATTTGTGAGCTGTTGGTCAATAACCTTAACCATAATAGTTAAAACTTAGCATCTAGAGTAAGGTCTTGGAAGGGCCTGACAGCATTTTCCTTTGGGACAGTTTGTGTAACGTGTCCCCCTCTATATTCCAAGGAAGCAATCCTTGGTGATGTCCCTTTTCCTGAAAGGGGCCTTCCTTAAGCAACCTGTTATATTGATGCTGTTTATTTTTTTTTTGTTTTATCTCCCTGGTCTTAATTTTAAATTTCATTTTCTTTTGTTCCCTTTTGACTTTTAATTGTAATAACACCAGTTGGACCTCAGAGCAGCTGTTTAAGCTCTTGGTTAGTTCAGCCACCAATTTTTGCAAGTTAGTATGCTTTCTTGCATCTTTCTCATTACCTTCTCTTATTACTTATTCATTACATTCTATAATCCTTTCAAGTTCCTTCTGCAATTCTTTCTATATTTCTCTCAGGAATTGACAGAAATTCTTCAAAAATATTAAAAAATACCATTCTATATATTCCTTCAATAAGTTCCACTAAAATTCCTTCTCATTAGCACATCATAACATATCTAGCATTTATAATTTTCTCTTATCCCCATTAAATAGGATCACTGTTGAGACATGAAAAGGTAAGTAACCACAGAAGGGATAATAAAAGTTGACATCAGGTGTTTTTAATTACTCAATCATCTGATTTTCTTAAAAACAGCTCAAAATTCAAAGCAAGCCTAATGATGGAACTAGTTTTAAATATCCTTTTTCCTTAACTCATGGGTTGATTACTTTAGCTAGGACTAGTCACTGGGCCAAAAAATATAACTGGAGTGATCAAGTCCAGTGGTAGCCTTGGTCAGTTTACATGATTTCACAAAGCAAAAGAACAGTTGCACTTTATTTATAAAAACTTAGTCTAGAGAATCATTTAATACTCATAGCTGACTTGGGGTGGTGATTCCTCTAAAGCTTATTATGACTAGTCCTTTTACAAAAACTCAAAGCACTTATTATATTTACCAGGACTTAGATGTAGATTCTTTCATTTCTAAGGATGCCAAATGAGTATAACCATTGAAAAGTGTCTCTAACCATTGAGGTATCTGGTCCTTAAAAAACTTATAAGAAGGACACTTTTTAGGGACATTTTTCTCTTTGGAAGCAAGCAAGTAGAAAATATATAGTACTTATAGCAGACAATGTCTCTAACCATTGAGCTATGGATGAGAAAAGAAACCTTATGTTTTTTTGACTCAGTTTACCCAAATAATCATAGACTTCAGCATCACAAAGAATATATAATTCTCCTTGTGTTATTTCCCTTATATTTGTCAATAAGCCAGAGGGCCAGTCGGGCTTACGAGGAAGCATTGGGAAATATGTCTGTTTCCAGGATTTTGGCAATAGGAGGGTCCCTTTTCAGACAAATAGACAACAAAAGACAAACAGAACGAAAAACAAATCTCCAGACTCACAGAGAAACATATACCTCACTTAGTTTTCCATAAACATTCCACTGACGAGAGTGCTGATTTTCCTTACACTTTGTCTTAAGCAAGAAAAAAATGACAGTCTCTGACTGTCCCAGATAGATGGCGTCCAGCGGACATAATCAATCCTCTCGTCTCACCGCTGGAATGTCCTCCAGGGCTGTGACCTGTGGTTCCCAGGCACATCTACCAACCACGGTTGGCGGGGGCTCAAGCCCCACAGCCAACAGTCTTAAAAAACCAGAAAGCCAGAAAGACAGAAGCTATGCTGGGGCCTCATGCATCAGATACACAGCTAAACCAGAAGCTATGCTGGGAGCTCATGTCCAAGAGCCATAGCCAAACACTAGAAATCCAGAAGCTTTGCTAGGGGCTCATGCCTCACAGCCACAGCTGAACACCAGAGAGCCAGAAGCTGTACTGGGGGCTCAAGCCTCACAGCCACAGCCAAACACCACAGAGCCAGAACCTGTGCTGGAGGCTCACGCCTGACAGGCACAGCCCCATTTTAGAAGAGAGTGAGGTTAGCATCAACTCGGGGTTAGCCAACACCACCCCAACAAAATATCCTAGGCCCTGGGGAAACATCGGGGGACCGGAACCTCAGGATCAGTGAAAGGTTCTTACATCGAGCTCTAAACAGTTTTCTTTTTTTACATCACGGTGAAGCCAGAGCCAAGGCGAACTTATCAACTTGGTCATGCCTGGTCCTCACCACCAGAGCCATGAGAAGAGATGCTAGAAGCAGAATGAAGGAAGGAAGCACCACCCCTCCCTGAGCTTCAACTTAGAAGAGAGTGAGGTTAGCGTCAACTCGGGTTTAGCCAACACGACACTGACAAAACATGCTAGACCCTGGGGAGTCATCGGTGGACAGGAACCTCGGGATCAGATGAAGGTTCTTATCTCGAGCTCTAAACAGTTTTCTTTTTTTACATCACGGTGGAGCCAGAGCCAAGGCGACCTTATCAGCTTGGTCATGCCTGGTCCTCACCAATAGAGCCGTGAAAAGAGATGCAAGAAGCAGGATGAAGGAAGGAACCATCACCCCTCCCTGAGCACCAATTTAGAAGAGAGTGAGGTTAGCGTCAACTCGGGGTTAGCCAACACTTTCCCCACAAAAAAATCTAGGAGCTGGGGACACATCAGGGTGCAGGAGCCACAGGATCAGATGAAGGTTCTTACCTCGAGCTCTAAACAGTTTTCTTTTTTTACATATGGTGGAACAAGAGCCAAGCCGACCTTGTCAAATTGGTCATGCCTGGTCCTAACAACCAGAGCCATAAGAAGAGATGCAAGATACAGGATGAAGGAAGGAACCACCTACCCTCTCTGAGCACCAATTTAGAAGAGAGTGAGGTTAGCATCAACTCGAGGTTAGCTAACACCTCCCCGAAAAAACATCCTAGGCACTGGGGAGATAAAGAGGGACAGGAACCTCAGGATCAGAGGAAGGTTCTTACCTCGAACTCTAAAGAGTTTTCTTTTTTTCCATCACGGTGGAGCCAGAGCCAAGCTTACCTTACCAACTTGGTCATGCCAGGTCCTCACCACCAGAGCCATGAGAAGTGATGCAAGAAGCAGAATGAAGGAAGGAAGCACCGCCTTCCCTGAGACCCAATTTAGAAGAGAGAGAGGTTAGCGTCAACTCGGGTTTAGCCAACACCTCCCTGACAAAACATCCTAGGCCCTGGGGAGACATCGGGGGACAGGAACCTCAGGATCAGACGAAGGTCATAACCTCGAGCTCTAAAAAGTTTTCTTTTTTTACATCTCGGTGGAGCCATAGACAAGCCAACCTTATCAACTTGGTCATGCCTGGTCCTCACCACCAGACCCATGAGAAGAGATGCAAGAAGCAGGATGAAGGAAGCAACCACCACCCCTCCCTGACCACCAATTTAGAAGAGAGTGAGGTTAGTTTCAACTCAGGGTTAGCCAACACCTTCGCCACAAAACATCCTAGGCCCTAGGGAGACATCGGGGGACAGGAACCTCAGGATCAGACGAAGTTTCTTACCTCAAGCTCTAAACAGTTTTCATTTAATACATTACGGTGGAGCCAGAGATAAGCCGACCTTATCAACATGGTCATGCCTGGTCCTCACCACAAGAGCCATGAGAAGAGATGCAAGAAGCAGAATGAAGGAAGGAAGCACCACCCCTCCCTGAGCCCCAACTTAGAAGAGAATGAGGTTAGCTTCAACTCGGGTTTAGCCAAGACCACACTGACAAAACATCCTAGGTCGTGGGAAGTCATTGGTGGACAGGAACCTTAGGATCAGATGAAGGTTCTTACCTCGAGCTCTAAACAGTTTTCTTTGTTTACATCACGGTGGAGCCAGAGCCAAGGAGACCTTATCAACTTGGTCATGCCTGGTCCTCACAACCAGAGCCATGAGAAGTGATGCAAGAATCAGGATGAAGGAAGGAACCACGACCCCTCCCTGAGCACCAATTTAGAAGAGAGTGAGGTTAGCGTCAACTCGGGGTTAGCCAACACCACCCCGTCAAAATATCCTAGGCCCTGGGGAGAATTTGGGGTACATGAACCTCAGGATCAAACGAAGTTACTTACCTCAAGCTCTAAACAGTTTTCTTTTTTTTCATTACGGTGGAGCCAGAGCCAAGCCTACCTTACCAACTTGGTCATGCCTGGTCATCACCAACAGAGCCATGAGAAGAGATGCAAGAAGCAGGATGTAGGAAGGAACCACCACACCTCCCTGAGAACCAATTTAGAAGAGAGTGAGATTAGCATCAACTCCGGGTTAGCCAAGACCTTCACCACAAAACATCCTAGGCCCTGGGGAGACATCAGGAGGCAGGAACCACAGGATCAGACCAAGGTTCTTACCTTGAGCTCTAAACAGTTTTATTTTTTTACATATGGTGGAGCCAGAGCCAATCCGATCTTACCAACATGGTCGTGACTGGTCCTCAACACCAGAGCCATGAAAAGAGATGCAAGAAGCAGGATGAAGGAAGGAAGCAACACCCCTCCCTGAGCCCCAATTTAGAAGAAAGTGAGGTTAGCATCAACTCGGGGTTAGCCAACACCCCCCAGACAAAATATCCTCGGCCCTGGGGAGACATCGGGGTAAAGGAACCTCTTGATCGGATGAAGGTTCTTACCGCGAGCTCTAAACAGTTTTCTTTTTTTACATCACGGGGGAGCCAGAGCCAAGCCAACCTTACCAACTTGGTAATGCCTGGTCCTCACCACCAGAGCCATGAGAAGAGATGCAAGAAGCAAAATGAAGGAAGGAAGCACCATCCCTCCCTGAGCTTCAACTTAGAAAACAGTGAGGTTAGCGTCAACTGAGGTTTAGCCAACACGACACTGACAAAATATCCTAGACCCTGGGGAGTCATCGGTGGACAGGAAGCTCAGGATCAGATGAAGGTTCTTACCTCGAGCTCTAAACAGTGTTCTTTCTTTACATCATGGTGGAGGCAGAGCCATGTTGACCTTATCACCTTGCTCATGCCTGTTCCTCACCACCAGTACCATGAGAAGAGATGCAAGAAGCAGGAAGAAGTAAGGAACCACCACCACTCCTTGAGCCCCAATTTAGAAGAGAGTGAGGTTAGCGACAACTCGGAGTTAGCCAACACCCCCAAGCAAAACATCCTAAGCCCTGGGAAGACATCAGGGGACAGGAACCTCATGATAAGATGAAGGTTCTTACCTCGAGCTCTAAACAGTTTTCTTTTTTTACATCACGGTGGAGCCAGAGCCAAGGCGAGCTTTTCAACTTGATCGTGCCTGGTCCTCAAGACCAGAGCCATGACAAGTGATGCAGAAGCAGGATGAAGGAAGGAACCACGACCCCTCCCTGAGAACCAATTTAGAAGAGAGTGAGGTTAGCGTCAACTCGGGGTTAGCCAACACCCCCTGGACAAAACATCCTAGTCCCTGGGGATACACCAGGCGATAGAAACCTCAGGATCAGACGAAGTTTCTTAGCTCGAGCTCTAAACAGTTTTATTTTTTTACATATGGTGGAGCCAGAGCCAAGCCGACCTTATCAAATTGGTCTTGCGTGGTCCTCACCTCAAGAGCCATAAGAAGAAATGCAAGATGCACAATGAAGGAAGGAACCACCACCATTCCCTCAGCACAAATTTAGAAGAGAGTGAGGTTAGCGTCAACTCCGGGTTAGCCAACATATTCCCCTTCAAAACATCCTAGGCCCTGGGGAGACATCAGGAGGCAGGAACCACAAGATCAGATGAAGGTTCTTACCTTGAGCTCTAATCAGTTTTCTTTATTACATCACGGTGAAGCCAGAGCCAATCCTACCTTACCAACTTGGTTGTGCCTGGTCCTCACCACCATAGCCGTGGGAAGAGATGCAAGAAGCAGGATGAAGGAAGGAAGCACCACCTCTCCCTGAGCCCCAATATAGAAGAGAGTGAGGTTAGTGTCAACTGGGTGATAGCAACACCTCCCGAAAAAGACATCCTAGGCCCCGGGGAGACATCGTGGGACAGGAACCTCAGGATCAGATGAAGGTTCTTACCTCGAGCTCTAAACAGTTTTCTTTTTTTACATCATGGTGGAGCCAGAGCCAAGGTGACCTTATCAACTTGGTCATGCCTGGTCCTCACGACCAGAGCCATGAGAAGTGATGCAAGAATCAGGATGAAGGAAGGAACCACGACCCCTCCCTGAGCACCAATTTTGAAGAGAGTGAGGTTAGGTCAACTCGGGGTTAGCCAACACCTACCCGACAAAACATCCTAGGCCCTGGGGAGACATTGGGGTACATGAACCTGAGGATCAAACAAAGTTACTTACCTCAAGCCCTAACAGTTTTCTTTTTTTTCATCACGGTGGAGCCAGAGCCAAACCTACCTTACCAACTTGGTCATGCCTGGTCCTCACCATCAGAGCCATGAGAAGAGATGCAAGAAGCAGCATGTAGGAAGGAACCACCACACCTCCCTGATAACCAATTTAAAAGAGAGTGAGATTAGCATCAACTCAGGGTTAGCCATGACCTTCCCCACAAAACATCCTAGGCCCTGGGGAAACACCAATAGGCAGGGACCACAGGATCAGACCAAGGTTCTTACCTCGAGCTCTAAACAGTTTTCTTTCTTTACATCATGGTGGAGGCAGAGCCATGTTGACATTATCACCTTGCTCATGCCTGGTCCTCACCACCAGAGCCATGAGAAGAGATGCAAGAAGCAGTAAGAAGTAAGGAACCACCACCACTCCTTGAGCCCCAATTTAGAAGAGAGTGAGGTTAGCGTCAACTCGGAGTTAGCCAACACCCCCAGACAAAACATCCTAAGCCCTGGGAAGACATCAGGGGACAGGAACCTCATGATAAGATGAAGGTTCTTACCTCGAGCTCTAAACAGTTTTCTTTTTTTACATCACGGTGGAGCCAGAGCCAAGGCGAGCTTATCAACTTGCTCATGCCTGGTCCTCACAACCAGAGCCATGACAAGTGATGCAGAAGCAGGATGAAGGAAGGAACCACGACCCATCCCTGAGCACCAATTTAGAAGAGAGTGAGGTTAGCGTGAACTCGGGGTTAGCCAACACCCCTGGACAAAACATCCTAGTCCTTGGGGATACACCAGGGGATAGAAACCTCAGGATCAGATGAAGTTTCTTAGCTCGAGCTCTAATCAGTTTTATTTTTTACATATGGTGGAGCCAGAGCCTAGCCGACCTTATCAAATTGGTCTTGCGTGGTCCTCACCTCCAGAGCCATAAGAAGAGATGCAAGATGCAGGATGAAGGAAGGAACCACCACCGTTCCCTCAACACCAATTTAGAAGAGAGTCAGGTTAGCTTCAACTCCGGGTTAGCCAACATCTTCCCCAAAAAACATCCTAGGCCCTGGGGAGTCATCAGGAGGCAGGAACCACAAGATCAGATGAAGGTTCTTACCTCGAGCTCTAATCAGTTTTCTTAGAAGCCAGAACCAATCCGACCTTACCAACTTGGTCGTGTCTGGTCCTCACCACCATAGCCGTGAGAAGAGATGCAAGAAGCAGGATGAAGGAAGGAAGCACCACCCCTCCCTGAGCCCCAATTTAGAAGAGAGTGAGGTTAGTGTCAACTCGGGGTTAGCCAACATCATCATCACAAAACATCCTAGGCCCTGTGGAGACATCAGGAAGCAGGAACCACAGGATCAGATAAAGGTTCTTACCTCAAGCTCTAAACAGTTTTCTTTCCTTACATTACGGTGGAGCCATAGCCAAGCTGACCTTATCACCTTGCTCAAGCCTGGTCCTCACCCCAGAGCCATGTGAAGAGATGCAAGAAGCAGGATGAAGTAAGGGACCACCACCCTTCCCTGAGCCCCAATTTAGAAGAGAGTGATGTTAGCGTCAACTCGAGGTAACCCAACACCCACAGACAAAACATCCTAAGCCCTGGGGAGACATCGGGGGACAGGAACCTCAGGAAAAGATGAAGGTTCTTACCTCGAGCTCTAAACAGTTTTCTTTTTTTACATTATGGTGGAGCCAGAGCCAAGGTGAGCTTATCAACTTGGTCATGCCTGGTCCTCAAGACCAGAGCCATGACAAGTGATGCAGAAGCAGGATGAAGTAAGGAACCACGACCCCTCCCTGAGAACCAATTTAGAAGAGAGTGAGATTGGCATCAACTCAGGGTTAGCCAATACCTTCCCCACAAAACATCCTAGGCCCTGGGGAGACATCAGGAGCCAGGATCCACAGGATCAGAACAAGGTTCTTACCTTGAGCTCTAAACAGTTTTCTTTTTTTACATCACGGTGGAGCCGGAGCCAAGCTGACCTTACAAACTTGGTCCTGCCTGTTCCTCACCACCAGAGCCATGAGAAGAGATGCAAGAAGCAGGATGAAGGAAGGAAGCACCACCCCTCCCTGAGACCCAATTTAGAAGAGAGTGAGGTTAGCGTCAACTCGGAGTTAGCCAACATCTTCCCCACAAAACATCATAGGCCCTAGGGAGACATCAGGAGGCAGGAACCACAGGATCAGATGAAGGTCTTACCTAGAGCTCTAAGCAGTTTTCTTTTTTACATCATGGTGGAGCCAGAGCCAATCCGATCTTACCAACTTGGTCGTGCCTGGTCCTCACCACCAGAGCCATGAAAAGAGATGCAAGAAGCAGTATGAAGGAAGGAAGCACCACCCCTCCCTGAGCCCCAATTTAGAAGAGAGTGAGTTTAGCATCATCTCGGGGTTAGCCAACACCTCCCTGACAAAACATCCTAGGCCAAAGGGGAGACATATGGGGACAGGAACCTCAGGATCAGATGAAGGCTCTTACCTCAAACTCTAAACAGTTTTCTTTCTTTACATCATGGTGGAGGCAGAGCCATGTTGACCTTATCACCTTGCTCATGCCTGGTCCTCACCACGAGAGCCATGAGAAGAGATGCAAGAAGCAGGACGAAGTAAGGAACCACCACCACTCCTTGAGCCCCAATTTAGAAGAGAGTGAGGTTAGCATCAACTCGGAGTTAGCCAACACCCCCAGAAAAAACATCCTAAGCTTTGGGAAGACATCAGGGGACAGGAACCTCATGATAAGATGAAGGTTCTTACCTCGAGCTCTAAACAGTTTTCTTTTTTTACATCAAGGCGGAGCTAGAGCCAAGCAGACTTCACCAACTTGGTCATTGCTGGTCCTCCCCACCAGAGCCATGAGAAGAGATGCAAGAAGCTTGACGTAGGAAGGAACCACCACACCTCCCTGAGAAACAATTTAGAAGAGAGTGAGATTAGCATCAACTCAGGGTTAGCCAAGACCTTCCCCACAAAACATCCTAGGCCCTGGGGAGACATCAGGAGGCAGGAACCACAGGATCAGACCAAGGTTCTTACCTTGAGCTCTAAACAGTTTTCTTTTTTACATCACGGTGGAGCCAGAGCCAATCCGATTTTACCAACTTGGTCCTGCCTGCTCCTCACCACCAGAGCCATGAAAAGAGATGCAAGAATCAGAATGAAGGAAGGAAGCACCACCCCTCCCTGATCCCCAATTTAGAAGAGAGTGAGTTTAGCATCATCTCGGGGTTAGCCAAAACCTCCCTTACAAAACATCCTAGGCCCAAGGGGAGACATATGGGGACAGGAACCTCAGGATCAGATGAAGGATCTTACCTCGAACAGTTTTCTTTCTTTACATCATGGTGGAGGCAGAGACATGTTGACCTTATCACCTTGCTCATGCCTGGTCCTCACCACCAGAGCCATGAGAAGAGATGCAAGAAGCAGGAAGAAGTAAGGAACCACCACCACTCCTTGAGCCCCAATTTAGAAGAGAGTGAGGTTAGCGTCAACTCGGAGTTAGCCAACACCCCCAGACAAAACATCCTAAGCCCTGGGAAGACATCAGGGGACAGGAACCTCATGATAAGATGAAGGTTCTTACCTTGTGCTCTAAACAGTTTTCTTTTGTTACATCACGGTGGAGCCAGAGCCAAGCCGACTTCACCAACTTGGTCATTGCTGGTCCTCCCCACCAGAGCCATGAGAAGAGATGCAAGAATCAGGATGAAGGAAGGAAGCACAACCCCTCCCTGAGCCCCAATTTAGAAGAGAGTGAGGTTAGCGTCTACTCGGGATTAGCCAACATCTTCCCCAAAAAACATCCTAGGCCCTAGGGAGACATCAGGAGGCAGGAACCACAGGATCAGATAAAGGTTCTTACCTCGAGCTCTAAACAGTTCTCTTTCTTTACATCACGGTGGAGCCAAAGCCAAGCTGACCTTATCAACTTGCTCATGCCTGGTCCTCACCAGCAGAGCCATGTGAAGAGATGCAAGAAGGAGAATGAAGTAAGGGACCACCACCCCTCTCTGAGCTCCAATTTAGAAGAGAGTGAGGTTAGCGTCACTCGAGGGTAGCCAACACACACAGACAAAACATCCTAGGCCCTGGGGAGACATCGTGGTAAAGGAACCTCAGGATCAGATGAAGGTTCTTACCTTGAGCTCTAAACAGTTTTCTTTTTTT